>JBCFYV010004612.1:0-20391 GCA_039000515.1 Timema cristinae
GTATGTAAGATAACCGTGTAAGATTTGTGAAAGTACCTTTCCCGCAAATTTGTTAGGCCCTTTCGATCTCACTCATAGAAATTCTTGTGTGCTTATATAATCATTTGGTTCAGAAAGCGCACTTTAAATCCAACAAATAAATAAAACTAGTAGTTGGACCCGTTCCTTACCCACGCAATAAAAATTCAAATAATCAAATTAAGACGTTTAACACCAAACCAATTATTGTCATTAATCCGGCTCTGCTACTATCCATCTGTGGTTATACACATTTTAATTATAATAATGGAATAGAGCTAAGGAAAATATATATTAAAGTAAGCGTATCCGCATTTGCGTGAAGGAAGCGTTAAGGAAGAACAGCCCTCGTCCACGTGGCTGAGATTTGAACCCAGAACTTCCATCTACGAGAAAACCAAACATGATCCTGAAACTTACCTCACGCACCCAACGATTCAGATCTATTGAATAACTGTTCGATAAAATATCTCTCTAAAATATTTATTAGTGTTGTGATTTATGAAAACATTTTCTTACGAACTTAATAATTCTAGTTCCTATGTTGCATGGAATAATCTATTAATATTTCTAATTAAAAGTTATAAATGGGAAAATATGTGTTTATTATTACTATTATTAAACTATTAGGAGTGAAGATGTATATATTGTCAGCTAATCTAAAATACCTGTTTCATATTCGATCTAGAACAATTTAAATGCTAACATTTACCGAGGAATAGCTATTTCATTTATTTGTTTGTAGTTTTGTACTTTAGAGGGTGGTGGTTTTTTTGTTCCTCATGGGTACTGTTTTAGTTATATTATTATTACTATTACTATTATTATTATTATTATTATTATTATTATTATTATTATTATTATTATTATTATTATTATTATTATTATTAGCACCACGTATTACTACCGTTTGGTTTATACACAATTACGCTAATGTGCAATGGTTCGGTGATTGGGAGTTCAAATTTGAGGACCTACAGTTTAACGAGGGATCCGAACCACTGTGGAGGCTTGGCATTCCACACATACCCAAGTTGTGATTAATACACGTCTTGTCAGAGGTGAAGGATTGGACCCCGGACCCATAGCACAGAAGTATCAAACTAGTTTACTTAGTGAAACTTGGTAAATTTGTTTGAAACTATCACAAATATATCAACACCAAAAAAACTATTCACAAATGGACTAAATAATAAAAAATAATAATACTACTTAAAATGTATTGCATTTTTATAGTTAAAAAACAAACAAAAACATTAAAATTATTCTCACTGAAGAATGTCTTTTGAAAAACCAGTTTGAGACGTCAGTTGCAACAAACCCTCATGGAACTGTGAGAGGAGCTATCGGGTCATTGAGCGGTGGAGGATATGGTTTCAAGAGACACACACAGCAATCGGCTGGTAGACTCAAATTTAAAAACAACTATATTCTCTTTTAAAAAATACGACACTTAATGTGATGGTTAAGAAAACTGTTTAGATGAAAAGGTATTCAATTATGAAGGGTGGGAAATAATAATTGTTTACATATTTTCTTAAGTTTATTTTTAATTAATAAATATAGTTTTTTTAAAATACGACCCTTTTTCGAATTATTAATTAAAATACATATATTAATATTTAAAAAAATCTAATTTATTCAGTAATAGCCAAAGAGACAATCTTTTTGAAAACAGAAACATCAAATTTTTGAAAAGGTATTTTGGGTGTAATCATGAAAGAAAATCATAAAAATTATTTTAAAACTTTGAAGTTCAATATTTTATATCTTTTTAATGGTTGAATTTACAGAAACCAAATAGCTTTTGTTGTAACAAACAACTTTTATTTTAATAGGAGAAAAATTTACAAATCTATTAAATAATAACTACCATCAGATTCAGGGAGTTAGTAGTACAAGTATTTGAGATATTTGGTGGGAGTTCCCCCTTAACTCCAACCAAACAATTTATTTGGGTTGCCACTGAACACGACACTCAACAGTTGACTAGTTAATTTATAGAGTGGAGACAATGCAAGTTGGCACACATTAGTTATTTAAACTGGACTTGGAGGAAACTACGGAAAGTTTTTTTAATTATTATTTAGCACTGCGTCTTACTACCCGTTCGGGCTATACGCTATTTCAGATATTTGTGCCTTTCTCTTTTAGGCCTACTCTATTGCATTAGGAACTTGAAAGTTCACTGGTGCACTTACAAAAGTACGATACCTATATCTATTTTGAGCTACGAGTATTTCTATCCAGTCCACTTCATTACACTCTCTCTTTCAGGTCTACTTTAATATTATCCTTCCATCGGTATCTAGGTATTTCCAATAGTCTCTTACCTTGGGTTTACCAGCCAATATCTTGAACATGGTTCTAGATTATTCCATTCTCACTGAATGGGCTGCCCACCTTAATCTGCGAGAATTAACTACCCTAATATTGTCTTGTGATGTAACTAATTATTATGTAACTAATTATTATGTAACCTCCTTCACACTCCAATATTGCTATCCTCTTTTTGATTCAAATATACTTCTAAGAAACTTATTAATTAGCCGAGTCTGTGATATACATGCGGGAATCGTCAGCTACATATGAGTGACCAATAGTATCATGAGCCATTGAATACCAGAACCATCTGCGACAGCGTAGGGCTGTTATTCTTCCAAGTATACAATACAAAATTGTAACTTTATAGCTTTCTGGATAATATACTTCATTTTATATTTGTTAAATTGATCTATGCATTATACTTATTTAGTGTTGGATCTTAGCTTTAAACGATATTTGGCCAGAATTTGCATGTTACTTACATTACAAAATATATTTTTATTCTGGTTTATTGATTTAAATTACATAATAATACAACCTTCATTGATCTAAGCCACATTTTATCACTGGCCCGAGTTCTTCCTGACACTTTGTCATAGCCATGCATGGCATTTGGTCAATGATCAGGGTCATGATTTGTCACGAGATTCACTGACCAGAGACATTCTTGGCATTTGATCATCGGGCATTGATCTAGATAAAGCATGCTCACACGACGTTCGAGCATATGTTATTTATCTAGGCCTATACATCGTACTCATAATGTATTGGGATTTTATAATAGAATAATTATTCATAAATAAATAGGTAGAATAATAAGTACTAATTCTTCTTCCTATCCACGCGTACTAGCGCTTTCTATGAATTGGACGATAATTGAAGAGACCTGTTTCTTCTTATACGGTCCAGCCTAAATGGTTTAGTTTTTTGCCGTTGGTATTTGATAAGTATATTTGTTTACGTGTCGTTTGTGCTTTTCTTTTTAAATAATGTAGAATGGAAATCTACTACATTTCAATAATCAAATAATAAAAACTACCTATTTCATTCGGTTTTGTTTGTTTATACTAATATATTTAAAATGTGTTTTTTGTTAGTAGGTATTGGAAGATAGTTAATAGTTTATTAACTTCAATTTTGTGATTAGAACTTGACTTTGTAACTACAATGGTTTTCATAAATAGTGGTTTAATTCCTGCCAGATTTTTAACACTTATTGCACATTTGACAGTAACTTTGGTGATTCTTTCGTCAAGGGTAAGTATTTATATCGTGCCCTGTTATTAATGGTTTTATTTTGTTTTAAAAACTTATAGTTTCGACACGCTTCTTGAGTTATTTGAAGGACGCCAGCGATCCATGAATCTAAAGGAAATGCCGGTTCTACTAATTGCGATAGACGCGTGTCTTTATAATATATTTTGTTACGCTTCTTAACTTTACTTAAAGCTATCTTTGAAAAAAGTATATACTTTTGTTGTTGTTGAAGAAATTTAGCATCAAAATAATATCTGTGTGCTTGCTTACCTGAGTAGCTAAGTTATTTTGAAAGTGAAAAATGGAAATTCATAAATAACTATTTTTAGTCCTATACATTATTTATGTTCTAAACACACAACCAATTATGATCGCACAAAAGGAATACTGGATAGAAAACATTTATGGTTCATTGTGAGAAAATATTTCTTATTAAAAAAATCTTATATTGTAACTTCCTGTTATTTATTTCATAAAACACTAAAAAGAATCACCATTTAAATATTTTGATTGGTTAGTTAAATAAATAATTAATAAAATGTCCATCGGAATACACGCATGACCACTTTGCATGGAAAATTGAATTTTAATAGACCTTGAAGCAGGGCTGTGGAGTTGGAAGCAATTTTGGGTGGGGTAAAAGCTAGTAAAGATGTTTAGACCACAGATTCAAAATAAAATCTTATATTATATACAATTTAAATTTTATACTTTTTTAATTTAGCACCAATATTTTTAATTTGGATAGACTAATTTATTCAAACATAAATTCGCAATGCCAAATAATCTATCCATGACGTGATCTGTGTTTTAGCATTTTACTGTACTAAATTGGTTATTACTAATTAATATTGTGTATAGGCCTATTAGCTATTTATCCAGGAGGCTGAGTTGGACAGTATAAAAATAGACGAGTCCAAGTTAGAGCCTCGGCGTAACAATTCCACAGCCCTGCTTGATAGGTTAGGTCTGAAGCCCAGTTGATTAATTTTTTTGAAAGGCTAGGTTAAACTTGTTTGATTAATTTTTTATCATATAAAACAAGCACAGAAGATTATTTTTATGTAATTATTTTGGTTAAATATAATACTGGTAGGTTTTTAAGTTTACAATTCTCTAGCTATGTCAACCTTTTCTTTTTGCGTAGTTACTTGATTGAGTTTTTGTAAGAGGGTTAAATAAAGCTAGCCTATGTGTGAGGGTCTATTCAAATTCATTAAATGATCTACAATTGAGTTTTTGTAAGAGGGTTTAATAAGCTAGCCTATGTGTGAGAGATTATTATAAATTAATATTAATTCACTACTCAATATATGTTTGATAAAGGGAATAAAGGGTTCAGATGAAAATAATATTTTGTGTGTCCATATTTAAAAATAATCTCAACAAGTTTGACCTAGCCTTCAAAAAAACTAGGATTTAATTAACCAAGCTTAACCTAACCTTCAAAGAGTAGGCCTATTAAAATTCAATTAGAATACAATTTTGGATGGACTAAGAGAATCCAACACAAAGTTGTCGTGTGTATTCTGTAAGAAACATTTTAAATAATGAATAGACCAATTTTAACGGTTGACGCTTTTTCTGTCTCTTATGGAATAGGCCTGAATAAAAACTGCAAGGTAAGATTTTCTTTATAAAAAATATTTTCTCAGAAGGAACCGTAAATGTTCTCTAACCAGAACATTTAAATAATTTTTACTCAGATAGTAAGCTAGGCCTATTTATTTTTAAATGTATAAAAAAATGTGTTGCCATGGTAATGATGTGTTTATCATGAAAATGATTTTTAATGCAATAACTAAATAACTTTAAACTTATATTAGAAAAATCTAGTTTTGGCTTAAAGCATTTTTTTATAATCGTTTTACAAACACAACAAAAAAAGGTTTTTTCTTATCAAGCTACCTGCATTAGAATTTTACAGAAACATGGCCCGTTTTGATGGCATACAGTCTAAAGTGTCACTCTCGCTATAAAATAGACTGCCGATGACGGAGAGAAAAAATTTGATCACAGTTGGATGTACTGTACTTAGAGTGGTTTTCCTAAATGTTTATCACACTCTCCACACCAATGCGGGTACACTTCCTCTAAATTCAACCTTCCTTATGGGTCACTCCAAATGAAATCAACACATGTTTAAATAAATTATTGCTTGAAATTTTAAAATAATATTTATATTTTGCATTAGATTTTCCCAATATATTAACACTTCAAAAATAGCAAAATCATCTTTTACAAGTCTTAGTTTTTTGTGGCAGTCATTTTTATTTGGCTTTGCACAGCATTTTTGACCAAAATCTCTGTTTGCAAAAAATGTAATAATTTTTTTTACTATCAGAGCCAAAATATTCAAACTAAGATCATTTATACCTACATTAAATGGTCTACATTTTTGAGTCATATCTTTTGTCCAAATGCATGAAATGGCCCTTACAAAATGTTTAATAGTTTTGTTCAAATTTTTTATTTCAATTATAATTTTAAGAATAGTAAAAATGTCAAAGTTCAGACTTTTTATGCTTGCATGTATCTAGTAGGGCTATTAACTCACCAATTTTGAAACCCTAGCCTCTCTTCCTTTTTTTCTATAGACATTCAAAACAAATTCCAAATTATAAAATGGTCACTTTTCAAGGCTCAATATTTCAAAAAGGACAGGTCCAAGAATTATAATATTTTTACACAGTAATATGATCTTAGGGGTAAACCTGCAGTGAAAATTGATGTGACCACACCTGTCCTTAGCTACTAGCCAAGTAGGGTGAGATGACTCCTGCCTTGCTTCTTGCACCAGAGCAAGGGAGGTTTCATCAGCCATAGGCTTTTAGAACCTACTACGCGACTTCTGCTGCCTGCAAGGCTTCCAGGGGGTCTATTCTCTGTACAAGAGAAAGTACTGGCACATAAATATATGACTGCCAGCATAGCACAAAGGATAAAAAGATGTGTGAAAAATTATTTATTTCAAAATAAAAATAAGTTAGTGGATGGATTTTATTCTCAAAAAAATAAAATATATTTAAATTTTGAAAAAAAAAGGCAAGAAAATCATTACAACATTAAGAAAACTAATATTTTTGATTTTCCTAAATGTTACATCTTTTAATAACATTTTAAACTTCATAAACATTTTAATAAAGTGTTGAATATTTACTTTTTTTTTACAATTGATGACAACTTTATGTTTAGCTATGATTTAAACTTTAAATTAATATATTATTCTAATATAGTATATTTATAAATAAACCCCATTCATTTTATTGTAACATTTCTGCTTTTAATCCTAATTATTGTCAAACATTAAAAAGATTTAATATCCTTTTTATTATTTGATTCACTTTTAAAAAAAGCTCATAAAATCTTTTACACGCAGCATCACTCATTTTGATGGATCAAAAATAGGACACCCAACTGCTGAAAATAGTAAAAAATACTAGACACAAAAGGTGTTGTTATTATTATTATCAAATCATCATCATTAGCATTACTAGCATCACATGTTACTACTCGTTCGGGCTATACACACTTATGCTAATGTGTAATAGTAGTGTGATTGTGAGATGAAATGGAGGACCTACAGTTTAACGTGGAATCTGAACCACGGTGGAGGTCTGGCATCCCACACATTCAAAGTTATGATTAATACACCTCTTGTTAGAGGTGAAGGAAGGGTTTGGCAATCAGATAAATCTGTGTTGGGACCAAGGATTGAACTTTGGAACCCCAGCTCAGAAGTCTGACACCATAACTCTTAGACCGCCAGGTCACCATCCAAACACTTCAAGCCTACCAATAAAGTGTGGTAAATGTTGGGATGTACCATTAAATTCTCATTTACTAGTTCTCTCTCTTGTGGTCTTTTTCCTACATAATCAATTTCCAACATTTTCTATGACATCCTCCCTTTTTTCATCCTCATTACATGCCCATATCCATCTCTGTCTAGCTTCCTATACCATCTCACGTACTTTATGTACCCCCACACTTTACCGGATAACTTCATTCCTAATCTTGTTTCTCCTCGCGACAGCTAACATGCCCCTCATTATTTTCGTTCCCATGGCAGTGGTTTCCTATTCTCTCTTACATTCATTGTTCTATGTTTCTACAGCATATGTGACAATGGGTACAAAGTACGCCCTGTACAACACATCCTTAGTTCAAGGGCACTTCTTCTTCATAGCAGGTATTTACACACCTATAGAACAACTATCCCTACTGTCCTCTTTTCATTAAATCCTGTCTACTTCCGCCTTTCTCCTCAATCACACTTCCAAGATATTTTACTTTCTGTACTTTTCTCAGCTCTACTCCATCCAACCTTATAGGCTATTTTAACTAGGCCTTATCTCCTTCCTTTTCATTACCATCACATAACACTTTGCCATGCTGAATTTCATTTCATACTCTTTACCTTCCTCATTCTATTTGTAGCCGTTTATATTTTTCCTCTTCCTTCTCCTCCCATAACAGCAAGCCGCCAACAAACATCATGGCTTTAATTATTTTCTCCCCAAGTTTTCCTGCCACTTTGTTCATGGCCATTTCCATTACCATTACAAATATTAATGCTTCACACTCCATCCTTCTACTCTATGTCTTAACACAACTGCTGCTATCTTCATACATGTCTTTCACTCTCATTACAACTCCTCTTTCGAGTGACCTGGCGGTTTAGGAGTAATGTTTCGAACTTCTATACTGGCGTCCGGTGCTCACTCCTTGGTCTGGCACAAATTTATCTGATTGCCAAACCTTTCCTTCACCTCTGACAAGACGTGTATGTGTGAATGTGTGAAATGCCAGGCCTCCACCGTGCTTTGGATTCTACGTTAAACTGTAGGTCCTCCATTTCATCTCACAATCACCCTACCATTATACATTAGTGTAATTGCGTATAACCAGAACAGGTAGTAAGACATGCAAATAGTAATAATAATAATAATAAAATAATAATAACAACTCTTTCTATCCACACAATCATATGCCTTCTCCACATCAATACATACCATTACCAAATCTTTCCATCTGCTGTCTCATAGCAAATATAAAGTATTTTGTAGACCTATGATCCCTAAACCCATGGTGTTCCTCTTTCCACCTTCCTTTCGTTTTATTCCTTAACACCTCTTCCTGTATCTTTTCTTGGAAATTGTTATTTTAACTCCCTTTTTTCAGTCTTTCGGTACCTTGTTCTCCTTCCATACCAATCTCGGCATCCTGTATAACCATTGTATATTTACTCCAACTGCTGCTCTTATCATTTCCACAGTCCGTTTGTCCACACTCTTACTTTCCCTTGTTTCATCATCCTCTTCAATGAGTCCCCCCTCTCTTTCCATTTGGTATCTCTTTCCTCTTATTCTGCTATTTCTTCCTGCTCCTATTCCTCCTCTTCTGTTATGTCTTCATGCTCCTCTTTCATCCCCTTCTGCTATTTCTTCCTGCTCCTCTTTCATCCTCTTAAGCCATTTCTTCCTGCTTCTATGTTTCACTTTCATACCTTTCCTATTTCGGGTTAAACATTCTCTCAAAATACCTAATTTATAGTTCCTTTTCTTCTTCTCCTATCTTCAACAGTCTTCCTTCTTCATATATCATTCTAACTTCTTGTCTTTTCTCTCTCCTCCTGTTTCTTACTTGGTTTTATAACACCTTCTTACTTCCGTCCACATCCTGTTCCACCATTTCTGTCCATTTTTGCACCCAATTCTTCCTGGTTTCTCGTACAACACGCTTAGTTCTTTTCTTCTTCTCCTTATATTCTTTTTCTGTTTCCTTTTTCCTATTCTTAATTTAAAACCCATTTTTAATGCTCTATTCTTCTCCCCCAATGCTTCCTTCATCCTGTTATTCCACCAGGGTGTCTCCTTCTGGTATCTCTTATTACTTGTCCTCCCACATACCTCCTCTGCAGCTCCCACAAGACAGACCTTTCCCATTCAATCTCTAAACTTTGCATCTTATCCTCGGGTATTAAGCTTCTTGCCTTTCTTAGGTGTATCCTTCTTTCCTCTTCATTTTTTAGCCTCCACATCCTTATTCTTATTTCTTGTCTTACTACCTTTCTCTTACATTCCCATCCCTTTGTCTGCCACCAACAAATTGTGGTCACTATCTAAGGACACACTTGGTATTACCTTGATGTTTATGGTATGCCTTTTCATTTCCTCATCCATGATTAATATGTAGTCTATCATCAACTTCTTTTCATCCTAACTGTATTTAGTGCTCTTATGACGTTCTCTTGGGTCAATCCATCTCAAGTGGTCCAGAAAAAAATGAAATGATTGCTTGACCATTATTTAAAAATATATATATGTATGTTTTAGGAGATGACCCAAATTTCTCTGTAGTTTAAATCAAGTTTATTTTAATTTTATATAAGCTTGTTTAAAAATGATGGCCATTTTTGTATCTCGCTGTGCACCATTTTTTATGTTTCGAGAAGTTTACAGAAAACTCTATTTCAGTTATGGTTTGTCACAGAGCTCTGGAACAAAAACTTTTGTTCTTGGCACATTTTAGACTACAATTTTTCTTCAATACATCATTTCGCTATTTTGTTTCCTTATACCTTAAATTTAATCCCAAACTTGACACTTGAGGTTATAAAAAAATTCAAAAGGACAGTTTTTTGGGAAGGGTTACAATTTTAGGACTCAATTTTATTTTGTAAGTACCTATGTTAGGGTAGTTTATACAAAAAAAAAATTGATCCCTAATGTCTCCTTTTTACTACAAAGCACTACCAATATGCCATTTTTCAATTATTTTTTAAAATAAAATTTAGGGGTAAATATCTGTTAGGGAACTGAATAAAAACTCTAATTTTGCACACAGTAAAGTACTAAATGGTAGTAAACTCGAGTAAAAAGTTTGAGTATGATATTCCACTGAGAGCACATAAACTATATTATTCCATTATCAGATTCATCACTTTTTTTTAAGGTTTTTAATTTTTGTATAAAAATTTGTACATTTGTACAGCTCACAGGTGATGGCTTTGAAAAGTTACCAGACCAAATTATGTATCCCTACGCCGAACCATATGATCTGCAAAAACATGTGTTTAGCAGCTGTCACTTCTGACAGTCAACATTTAGGTGTATACCTAAATGTTGACTGTCAGAAGTCAGCTGTGATCTGTCAGTCAGCATCAAAGAAGCCATGGGGCTACTATACAAAAATTAAAAACCTTAAAACAAAGTGATGAATCTGATCATGGAATAATATAGTTTATGTAGTTTTTAAAGATAAATTATTTGTTGAAAAAAACAATCAGAGGTAGCTTAAACTGGTAGCATAGAACTGTAACATTAAGGGTTTGTGGGTGGGTGCGGCCCCAGAGCCACAAAAGCTGCATGTCTGGATTTGTCTGTGCCTGTTTATACAAGCTCAGACATGCATCCACTGTGGAGTGAACTTTCCCTCTCTAGTTAGTCAGTTTTGTGGCTGCTGCTGAACAGGAATGTGGTTCTCAGGTGACATTGTTAAATACATCATGATCGACTCTCTAGGTGTCTATTTTGAAGATCATTGTCATAAAAGTCTTTATGGTGTTGTGGCAAAGGAAATAAAGGTTGTAAGTGATTATGGATAAGAGGATCATCTATTGTTTTCTTTAAGAGTGTGTTCTGAGGTTTCAACTGTCTGTAAATACCATGAAGCAATATATTTGAATAAATATAATCTTTTTGGTCAAACAATTTTTCAGGATCAAAATGTGAAATCATGTTTACCATTTGACTTCACACCAGAGGAGTTTGTGTGGAAAGACTTTGAGTAAGTATGTTTCTTACATATTTTGTTTACATATTGAGGATTTTTATTGTAACATATGAAAAATTACTTTCAAACTAATATAATTTAGACAGCAAAATCACAATTTTGAAATTTCAACTATTTTTTTCCTCTTACACCTGTTAATAAAGTATTAAATTCTTTTAAAATGTTATGCCTCCAATTGAAGGAATTCTACAAGAAAGTGGACCAACATAATGAAATACAAACTTACTAGTTTTGTTCAATATGTCAATTATTTATAAGTATCTGTAGTTTTTTTTTATGGAAAACTAGAACAATCCTTGAAATATAAAATAACTATCCTCATGTAAATCAAAATTTATAATGTAATTATATATCATATCAACCTACATCTTTTATATGTTTTAGATTACTAATTCATTTATAAAAAATAGAACTTTAGGAAAATATACATTAGTACCCTATTGAAAGTATATTGGTATAAATAAAACTTTATAGTATTATATTGCACTAGTCACCTACCATTTAATTTCTTTCACTTATAAAGCAAAGTGTTGTTTAGATAAATTAGACTACATAATCATGCAAGATGTTATTAATATGAGTATGGTAATACCAAGGACAGATTTGTATGACATGTTATTTTGGTCACATACATTGCTCATAAATATATAAACTATGTTCATGATCCCTTTTGTTTGTTGTATTTAATTATTATTTAGCACCGCGTCTTACTACCCGTTCGGGTTATACACTTGTTTGTTGTAAAAATTTATATTTTATAGGTAATTTTTTCGTTTATTTGAAATTTAAGGTCATGTTTTCTCATAATGGAATAACTTTTTTATTCATTCTAAGGCATTCGTGTTGAATAAGTATATTTTAAAATACTATCAATATTTTATAAATTATACTCAAAGATAAATTTTTTCTACACATATTTGTTGGGATAAGAAGATATTTTATATAATGAACCTATGTAATCTTTTTAACTGTTAGTTTGTAAAATAAACATTCGTGGTGAGAGACTGCAACTAGGCTGGAGAAGGCAACTTTGGGAGGGGGTTGCTATTACTTACAAAGCAGATAATTGTAAATTAATGTTATATTGTGACCTGGCAGTCTAGGGGTAAGGTGTCAGACTTCTGTGCTGGGGTTCAGGGTTCAATCCTCGGTCCCGGCACAAATTTATCTGATTGTCAAACCCTTCCTTTACCTCTGATAAGACATGTATTATTCACAACTTGTGAATGTGTGGGATGCATGGCCTCCACCATGGTTCGGATCCCACGTTAAGCTGTAGGTCTTCCATTTCATATCACAATCACCACCATTACACATTAACATAAGTGTGTGTAACTCAAACGGGTAGTAAGACATGGTAATAATAATAATATATTTAGCAGAATACAAGCATTTAGTTGCTATGAGCTTTTCATTTTATTTTACAAATTTTGTAAAGTTGTGTTTGATTTATTCATGTGCATTTATTATGAGTTTTTGTTCATATTTTTAGGTCATTAAAATCGGGAACTTAGTAATTACCATATTCATAATATTTTCATGGTCATAATTTATTATTGACCCTTGACCTAAAGAAAACTTGTCTTGCTTTAATAATTTTGTTTTATTCACACACAAGTGATCATCGTGTAGGAAATTTAATATCTACATTCTCAATTATGCTGGCACAATTAATCATAAAAAACGCTAAATTATCTTCAGCAAATGTATCATTTTTAAAACTTAACTAGACTTTCACATTCAAAGGTTCTTCAATTTCTAGAACTAGGCCACCTATCCCTTACATACTTTTTGATTAATGTTACTGCTGAAGCTCTGAAACTCATTCTTTATATTAAAACTAACTTTCAATTGTCCTGGAAGTAGATAAACTACCTCATTCTTAATATTACTACCCAGACAGCAAACTATTATTATTAGGTGTTCTCTCTTTTGATACATCCGTTGCACTGTCCAAATTGAATCCTTCAGCATATCTATTAGCAGTTTCCTTATTTTTAAATCGATCTCACAGGTTTGAAGTCATATTTTAGCAATCTAATTTATTTTTATGTCAATGGCAACATTTTTACTCATAAATGAATTCAAAGCATCAGCATGTCCATTCACTTTGTGGCCCTGAATAAAATAGTGAAATTATTATATGGAAAAAATTCTTAAACGTTTATATTGTTCTTGGGCATGGCAGTTTTTTATTTCTTCCAGATTTTAGGAGAGTAGGTCTAACATAAAGGCCTACATTTGTACAAGATACAACATCTTAGACCAGGAGTCAGCAAACTATGGCCCACAGACCAGATCTGGCTTGCTGCCAATTACTATATGACCCATGAGCTAAGGCTGGTTTTAAATGGATTTTGTAACAGAAATATGAAATAACTGTTTCAGTAGTCAAACTGTAGTGTTAACGTTGTGCAGCCATACCCATTTGTATGCCTATTGTTCGTGGCCGCTTTTTTGCCGGTGGCAAATTGACTGTACATGGATTTTCCTAAACTCAAATTGCTATTAAACATCCAGAAACATCCTTCTTGTATTTATCATCATGACATGGCCGCCAAAATGTCTTGTCTAGTGGATCAAATTGCGGTTATCATGCATACATACTGTCATTAAGATAAGAAGCCAATTTCTTGGGAGCTACAAAATTAATTATGAAACTAAATATATATAGATGTGGGCGCAAAGTTTAAAAATTGCCGATGGATGGATTTTTTGCTCACTCAAGGATTGGACATTTTAAAATGACCAAAGCCCGAAGTACTATTAAATTTCAGGCTTTGGCCGTCTCCAAACAGAATTGTGTAATTACTAAATGACCAAAGCTTGAAATAACATTTTAGTTTTTTCTTGACCAGACTAGCAGGGGGCGCGCGACCAATTATGCGCAACCACATGCATTCAAGAGGATCTAATTGACATGCAAACAGAACCAGACAGAGATTACAAAATTATTTTGAATTATCAATACCATCTGACCAAATTTGTTTTTTTAAGCCTAACCTAACCACTGAATTTTCTACTTTGGATTGTTTAGTAATTGCACAATCATAGGTTTGGCTGTTTGTAGACAGCCAAAGCCCAAAATTGATTATACTTCGTCTTGTATTTAAACTTCGTCATCTGAGATATGTTAAAAATCCGTCCAATGCCGATTCAGGCTTGCTATCCTCATATCTATTTATATATTAATAATCATATATATATATATATATATAAGGGAGCTGCTTGGAATCCAAATTTTGAAATACCATTGGGACACAATGTTATTTTGTTATTCTTGTTGAAAAACGGGTACAGTTAAAATTTTATCAAATTTAATTGAATTTTAGAGGTCAAAGTTTTATAAAAATTGGTCATTTTAACTTGAAGCGATCCATCTACCAAATATTGTGAGAGGCTGAGCCACGAACTGTTCATTACCATTACACCACAATTGTCTACCTAGACTGCCCTGCATCCCACCCCCACTCCCTTACACCCACTCTTTCCCCTTACATTCCCTTTTCATACAGCATTGGTTGGCCACCAGTAAGTTGGAGAATGTAGACTCAATGGTACATGTCACTGAATGGCAGAATAAACGGGAAGATCATTTTTGATATTTCCATGCTGATGTTCTAAGAATAATTCATATTCAGGAAGACAAAGAATTTCTTCTTGCTCAACAATAAAAAGGATGTCCTGGCAAGATTGGAAGCATAGGTAAAATACTAACCAAAAAGGAATCTGAAGTTAAAAGATAAAAGCTTGTGTCAAGAGAATGTGGGAGTAAGGAAGAAGAGGAGATAATTAAATCAATCAATTAGCTAACTCCAATTCAGTTTTCTTCTTTAAGTGAAGAGGAAATTGATTTAGCTGATAAATGTGTCTGCTGATCAAGGTCCCTCAACCTCTGAATCACCTCTGAAAAAGCTTGGTAGGAAGAACCTTCTTGATGATGATTTGGCAGATTTATGTTTCAAAATTAAGTGATAGAAAAGCAAATGTCTTATTGACGACTTCACAATGCACCTATTACAATTTGTCTATCCATTGTTAATATATAATGTGTTGACACTTTGAAGAGTGTATTTACGCCAAAAGTACCCCTCACTATTCACTGGGATGGAAAAAGATATAAGATATTACCGGACATGAAAACGTGCATCACCTTCCAATTCTGGTATAAAGTAAGAGTGTTGAACAACTTCTCGCTGTTCCAAAACTTGCTTCTGCAACAGAAGAATCGGTATCTTCATAAGTTTTTGAAACAGCATTATTGTGGGGACTTTGCAATCAATTAAAATGTATTAGCCTCAACACTAAAGCATTAAATACTGGCATATATTCTTTTGGAACAAAAGATGGACAAATAAATCATGTGGTTGACCTGTCGTCATCATATCATGAAGATCATGCTAGATGCAATAGTTGTTAATGTGCTTGGGAGTTTAACCAGTCCAGAGATATTATTGTTCAAAAGATTTAAAAGCACTTGGAATACTATTGAATATACTGAGCTTAAAACTGTCGCTTCTGATGCTTCTACCCTAAGTGAAGTCAAAAATATTACCACTGACATGATTTCTTTTCCCCAGAAACAACTTTAAAAGTTCCAACCATGAAATGACTACAAGTAATTACTATCTTACTATGATATCCCTAGGAGGTATCCCAGAAAAGGGAATCTCTTTTAGAGCACCTGCTGGACTTCATTAAAGGTGTATTTATTCAGAGGTCATTTCAAGCAGAGAAGAGAATTTGTGAGATCTGCATTTTTACAGTAATCGTTTAAATACATTTCTGGTTCCAAGCAGCCTCAGAGTTTGTTACACCAGAGAAGATCTGCAACTCCTGAAAGATCTTTAAAAAATACAAGACAGTAAATCAATTTTGTCCATAGTAGCTTTTGAAGAGGTTTATTGACCACCTATGGTAGGCCTTCGCTTTTTCTTTAACAAAATAAGTTTTATCTCTAACAAAGCAGAAGACTGTGGGCCCTTGAACAATGAAGGTTTGGAGTAGGCCTATCCACTGAAATATTATATATGATCTTGATAAGAAAATATAGAAGATTTTGTTTCTTGCGACACTACAAGATTTTTCATTACTAGGCCTATAGGTATTCCATCAGAGTTTCAATAGAAGAATGTAGACTTTGGGAGGAAGATGATGATTATTAAACAAGTAGAGAAATTGTTCACTCAATTAGGGTTGTTAACAATGTTGCAGAGTGAGGAGTAGCATTGATGGAGGAATACAACAAATTACACAACTCAAATTAAGAACAAAAACAGTACTGGTTAATGGCGAAACAATCCAGACATAAATGCCCTGAAATAGGAAAATGTACTTTGTTATCCTTGTTTTTATTTTGAACAGTGTTTAAGCATGTTATTTTATTTACATATGTTTAACCATACATACATATCAATATGCAAAAATAAGTACACTTTATATTATCATATATATAATTATATATATATTGTTTAAGCATGTTATTTTATTTATATATGTTTAACCATACATACATATCAATATGCAAAAATAAGTACACCTTATATTATCATATATATAATTATATATATAATATATATTTGATTTGTGATTATTTTTTTTAATCTCAAATTTCAAGGCCCAGTAGCGACCCCTAAAAATTATATAAAAAAACATGTAATACTTTCTCATGAACAAGAACACAATGGCAGGGTGCCTCTTTAAAAAATAAAAAATAAAATTTGGGGGATAAATATTTTATATATACCTATAAAATAGAACTAACTTAATAATATCAATGTTGACCATAAAAAAGTTTGTATTTTATAAAAGCTTCTTTCTGCCCAAATTTGCTGTAGTTTTTGAGTTTTTGTGTTGCCAGTAGTGGTGGAACTGGGGGGCACTATCTACCACTCCTCTCATTGAAATAATTTGACCCTTCTCTCTACCTGTTTTTTCCCACTATAAATTTATTTCACTTCCCTCTGATATTCTTGGATATGAAGCCAAAATATGGCCTCGCCTCAAACTCCAAATGGCTTCATGAGGCATCCACTTTACAATAAATTTCTTCAGAAGTATCATTTCAAATATTTTCCAGGGGCATATAACTAAAAAAAGTGTAGATTACTTTAAATAACTTTAGAGGCATCCAATTTTCATTTACTTACCACACTTCAAATAGCTGCTAGAGGCATTCAATTTTCAAAACATTTCCAGAAATGAGCTACACTAATTAGCTTATTGGGCATTCAAACTTAAAAACATTGCTAGGAAGATTATTCTAAATATCTTCTAAGGGTATCAAAATCTCAAAGATTTTACACTGGAGGACCACTCCAAATAGCTTTAAGAGGATTTGAATTTTTCAAAGTGTTAGGTAAGACTCTTCAAATAGCTTCCAGGGGTATCCAATTTTAAAACTCTTTCTGGTGTCTTTACTTAGGAAACATTTGCTAAAAAAAAAGTTTTCTTCCCATTAATACTCACCGTGAATCTCTTTTAACATAGGTAGATGAACACACTAATCTCAAATTTTTTGTGTCATTTTTTCACCCCTCTACCAAACATCTTTAATCAAAGTTGAGTCATAGCTATGTGCATACATGAGATTTTGATTATATTAAATGAATATGAAAAAAAAATGAATTTGTTTCAGAACAGTTTTAAACTGAACTATTGCCAGTCAATCTTATAATGACTCAATATGATCTCACTGAAATCTGATTTAGATAGTAGCAAATAGCCCATCACTGTAAGTTGAAATCCTTTAACCCCTTCATAGAGTGGCATAATTTCAGAATTTGTGTTTATCTAGAAATCTTAGTAAAATAATGTTTTAATATACTTAATATTTATATCTATAGTGGCTGTAAAACATAATGACTCTGGAAAAGTCAGGAAATTTTAAAAATATGAATACCCTGAACTCTGTTTACATTTGCACTGAACATTTCACAACACACACAAAGGGTTAACTATGTTGGTAAGTGTTTTAGATACTCAAAATAGATGCTTCTTGAAAAAACTTGTCCATCAAAATTCTGCCTAAGTGGCCTGAGTTTCTCAAGCCATAATGTGATATTGTGCTTCTTGTTAGAACTATTGCTTACACACACATTTCATATACGACATAATCTTTCCAGATCTTTGACAAATTTCACTAATAATTATAATTGATTTTGCTCTCCTTGTTTAATTGACGTCAGTCTCAATAAAATACAGACCGATGTTGTCATATATCAAGAAAGCGCACAAAGTTATTATCTTTTCACCGTGTCTTTTGGTAGATGAAAATTGAGAAAACATGTGTCACTTGTAAACTTAATTTACTTTTTGAATTTATGTAGTTTTTCAAATGAAATAAAATCATCTAAAATATTTTAAACTTGTAGAGGATCTTAGTAAACTCTCATTAGTGTTAACAATGACATTTTTTCTAAAATATCAAGACAGGCATTACATATGAATAGATTAATAATCTTATATTAAATTTTGAACTGATCATTTATCCCAGGTAAATGTGCTTTCTGCTTGGCAGGAAATCTTTAGACATATATGTATCCTTATTGCTCCAATGTTTCCATTCTCTGCACATTTAAAACCATGAGTTTTATTAGAACTTTTTGCAACAAGGTTCTTTGTTTTACTCGATTACAGAAAATGTATGCTGTTATGAAGATATTTAAACACTCCTCCTCCCAGGGCTGGAAATGGCACTGGAAGAATTCACGGAGAGCCTTACATATCCTTCGTGAAATCTCAGTGTCATACCCAGAACTGTGAATGATCTACCAGTTGATGCATCACTCATTTTGAAACTTTAGTCTTAGCATATACTATATTGATTTAATAATCAAAAACTTAAAGGCAATTACAAAAACAAATTAAGATTTTAATCAACATTAATAGACAATTTAAAAATACTGCCACAGCATATTGTTGATGTTTATAGACCTAAGATAAAAATTGAGATTATTACTCAAGATACGTGATTGAATTTAACATCTCTTCCTAATTGTTGATTATATTCCATAGACAATTTTGAAAGTACAAAATATGTCCAGGATTATTAAATGTTAACTTTCCTTAAAAATTGTGAAGTATAAGAAAAGTACACACACACACACACACACACACCCCTACACACTTGAAAAGTAATTTATGTTTAAATATTGAGGAATGTATAGTTAAAACTAAGGAAAATATTTATGAAGTGATTTTTTTGGAGCGTTGTATATGGTGCAGAAATATGGACATTAAGAAAAATAAGTATTTGAAAATTTTGAAATGTGGATATGATGAAGGATGTAGAAGATAAAATGAGCAGCCAAGGTCAGGAATGAAGGGTATTAAAGAGGAACTCTGTATGCCAAAAACATTATGAAAGAGGAAAGCTAGTTAGATAACCAGCTATTGAAAAGAGACAGATGACATTTATAGAAGGAAAGATTGATGGGAAGAGAGAGAGAAGGAAATTTGAAATGCTAACAGACTTGAATAGAAGGACATATGGTAGAATGAAGGAAGCTATTTAGGTTAGAAATACCTGGAGGGAAGTTTTGTTGATACCTGTTTCTCAATTACAATAATTTGTATTAAACCTTTGTTCCAGATTGAAAGTTGGATTGAGTGTGGCTTTAGGACTAATAGCAGTAGAATCTATCGGCTTCCTCTCAGGACTGACAATGTTCATTTCAACAACAGCCATGATATGTATCCTTTAATACAGCGATTCTTAACCAGAGGTCCATAAAAGGTTACTGCGGGTACTCTTAAGAATAATTTAAAATGTTATTTGCTTATTACTGAAGTAAAGTATCTTACATTTTTTTGTTTTGGAGAATTCATTGATTGTAAGCATGTAAGTACAGTAGACTCAAGTTTTCAGGGTAATGGAGGGGATAGGAAGCACTGATAATATACATCATGGATAATACAAATAAACCTCATCTGTTTGCCATCATCATTATAAATTTGACGCCCTTTGTTTCTACATATATATGTGAAAAGGAA
>JBCFYV010004613.1:0-16115 GCA_039000515.1 Timema cristinae
GTTTATTTATAGTTTTATTCCCATTAAAAAAATATTAACACCACTTTCACAAAAACTTCTAACGAACATAGCTTCAAAATGGCCACTGACGAATCCAAACCATATCATTGAACATAACGGTAAACAAGTTTTTTACAATAATGCAGACACGCAGTTGATGAAAATATTTTATTCAGTTCAATATTTCAAAATACGATAAAATAATCATAAAATAATTTATTGTATGTAAAAAAATGACATTTTTCTCTTTTCCAAGTAAATACGATGCCTGTATTAAAAGGTATTGATGTGTGCACTATATTACACAAAATTGGTAACATTCCAAAATGAAAAATAAGTACTTCTAATTATGTTTAAAATATTGTTTCGAGTTGGACAAAAAGAAATTATTTAAAAAAATGAAATAGTATGAGAAAACATAAGTTTACGTTATTTTAAATGTAATATATAACAGGTAATTAAAGATCTTTACATTTATAACAAAACTGTGATCTTTTACAAATGTTGGCTACCCAAAACCTAAACATATAACTTTCGAACTGTCATCCAGGTAAAAACCTATCGTGAACAGAATATACATAATGCTCTACGGTTTATTGATAGCTCTTCCTGTATAGTCTAATCGAGCTATCGGATCCCTCAAAATAAAAACCATTTTTTAAAAACTTTTACCACATTTTGTGTGAACTATTTAATTATTCCCATATCTCAGAGTTCAATAAAAGTGGGATATAGTGGAATGCAAATGTTTTGTATCAAAATATATTTTTTTAAATTGATAATAGTTTAGATATTTTTTGTTATAAAATATGTATATTGCTTTTAATATAATCAAATACAGTCCACTTCTGTATAGCTTTATTATTATTATTATTATTATCATCATTATCATTATCATTATCATTATCATTATCATTATTATTATTGGTTTGCAAGACTTAACAAGAAAGTAAAAATAAATCAAGGCCTTTTGATTAATGTGGATTACGAATCACAGCTTTCCAGCTTTTAATTTACATAATACATTTGATTTGAGTTCACAGAATTTTTTTTAAAAGGAAGTACACCCACATTTTCTTGGAGTGAGAGTGGAAAACCATATAGGAAAAATGCTTCGAATTTAAAAAGGGACTTCGCACACTCCTAATTAAAAGTAAATTTGAATAATATATTAATTAGGTAAAGTTGAGGGAAAATAAGATAGTTTCATAATAAAAAGTAAAAAATCTTTGTTTTGACTAAATCCTGCCTAAAAATTTATGTGTAAAGCCCTTCAACATAAAAAATTCTGTAAATATTCAGCCTCGACAAGCCGTGAAATTTAAGAGTCCCAAGTTCAGCTTGCAATGTCTTTCCAAATAACTTGTCACTTTTCTTTAAGTCTATTTAAGTGTGAAATTTTGATTTTAAATATCTAGTTATAGTGAGTGTATAAAAACTACTTTTAACATGGAAATGGCACCGAGATCTCACTTCTTTTAGAGGCTGAATAATTTAAGGATTTTTGTGATGTTGAATTTGACATGAATGTTTTGTTGGGATATCAATATAATTTTGTAAAGATTGGACATAAGAATATGTTTAGTGAGTATTTACCTACCTATTGCAATATATTAATAACTGATCATAATAATTACTTTTGAATAATATATCCTATCAAAATGAAACATGGTTATGGAAATTTACTTAAGACTAGAATAGTTTGCCATAACAGGATGTAAAATTTTTTAGTTCCTTACATACTTTGGTGGTGATTAAAAGGAGGGGGGAGGGGGGGGGAGAGAGTTAATGTGGCTCAAGTTGTATCGTGTTAAAGGTGCCGTGCACCCTGATATTCGCTCTAAGTCAAAACTCTTGCCCTGTAGTAACCAATTTGCCCAGAAAAAATAATATTGTATATGGGCTGGAGAAGTCAAGAAATATGTGGTTCACATTTGTTATAAACTCAAAGATTCAATTTTTTATATATTAATATTTGGTGTTGTTACTGTGGTTGCTTAAGTATCGATCCATATAGGAACAAATAATAATATATTATTGTTATTATTATTATTATTATTATTATTATTATTATTATTATTATTATTATTGATAAAGCAAGTTTAATAGCAAGTTTGATTAAAAAGTAATGCTATTTTTTTCTAGACATTTTTGAATAGTATTTTTAGGCCAACAAACCATTATTTTCTACAGACACATGACAAAATGGCAAGGAATTTAAACCATGTTACTTTATTGAAGTTTGCCCCATACACTTAAAACCAAATGCCTTGTACATAAATATAAAAACACATGGAATTCTCAGAAGAAGATGAAAACAACAAAAAAGAATTTAACAGTTCTCACTTATTTATCACCCTGAGATTTCTTTATGTCTAACTCCTTCTCCACATCTAGTTGAGTAGCCCTCATAGCCAATTTGGCTTGTTTTGTGGTATACCGCTCACGTTCCATAATCACTTGCTCCTGCTCCAAACGGATCAACTGGAGCTGTTCTTGGTGCTCCAGAAATGTTTCTTCACGTTTGGCGCAGGCTGCATGCAGCAAATCTTCTTTTTGTGAGCTTCCTGCATTTGTGTAAGTTCCTCCTCTCATACCCTTTGGACCTAAACACCTCTACCAAACTATCTGCACGCTTCAAAACTGTAACACAAACACACACCAGACAATATTATATATTGTCAATTCACTCACTGATGCAAACTACAAACCACGTCATGTGCATACAATCACCTTGTAATGGTAACCAAGTGTATCAACATGTGAGTCTGTTGCTTTCAGCTGTTCAGCCTACGATGAGAATGTAAAATAAAAAAGCTGGCAATGAAATGTACTTGGATAGTGTCTCATTAGTTGCTTACTACACTAATTGTGGTCCAGAATCCACTCCAGGAGGTCCCAGAGTAATCTACCTCACTCCAGAATTGGACTGGATTGTGGGTGACGACTAGCTCGTGGTTCAAATGCCAACCAGTTTTAAAGGTGGTTTTTCATAAATGTTTTTCTAGATGTCTCGCAAATGTGGGGATGTTTCCTTTAAACACTAATTTCCTAATTCCCTTGTCAGTCGTGTAAATATTAAGGTAGCCTGAAAAAGTGGTAAGACAAAATAAATCTAGGTCAGTTTTGGTTCTCTGGAATAAATTAATAAAGCACAATAACACAAAACTATTCTAAAGTGTTTTACATGTTGGTGACAATAGACAATAGTAGAACTCCCGTTAACCAAGTTAACCAAACACCCTTTATTTAGTTGAGATGTTATTTATGTAGCTAAATAGAATAACTAGATAACTATTACTATTGAAATACTTGTGGAGAGAAAGCCAAACAATTTTTAACTTATACAGTAATTCGGAATTAGGTCCTACTTATTGTATAAATCTTCTTATAATTAAACATTTTTCTGAATTAATTTATATCCTTACCACCACAACTCGAATTTATATATCCAAAATCTAGTCGGCCCCTTTTATTACGGATAACCGAGGTTCCACTGTATATGAAAAAATACCTATTTCATAATGTGACACAAAAAAGTTTAATTAGTGTATGTTATTGTGGTCAGTTACACAATCCTATTACACATAAGTTATTTGGCACAAACTGATATTTATTTTAGAATAAAAAGGCATATCACATTTTAGGTGTTGACTAAAAGTTTTTGCTGTTCGATGATAGCTAGGACTTATAGTTTTTGACATTCTAGTTAAGTAGACATGTCCCACAAATTGAAGTTAGTTATAGCACTAAATTAGGGACATTATATTTTCAAAAAGTTTAACAAAACTAGTAATTTAATTCAAGATATTACATTATTACCTTTAGGCTCTTTGCATGTAGGCGGTGTTAAGGTCCCTAAAGGAGCTGATGTGGGATTCTCACGACTGTAGTGCTGCGTACTCTCTGGAACATGAGGTGAGAGTAAGTATTCTGGGGCTGTGGAGGGACCAGGAAAGGGGTGTATGTAGTTGATGGGGTTATGAGGAACACTCGAGATTGATGTGGAGGTGCTATTCTCACGGTGATTAACAGTGAAAACTGAGGCAGCATCTTGCCGATGACGATAGTCGCTGTCCCAGGTGGTGTCAACCTCCTCATTCAACCATGGCTGAATTGACAAGCCCGAGTATCAAGCTTGTCATCAGCAGGGGAGATTTTGAATTGTTCCCTCCCTCTGTCTTCATCGAACGCTGCCTCTCCAACTTCTTTTGTTTCCAGACGTGCAATTGAATTTTTCCCAGCAGCTGTGAACACATCACATTAACAATTATAAGCACAATTAGCATAGCTACAATGGAAGGGTTAGCAAATTCAGTATAGTTAGAAAAATAAAACTCATCAATTGTTCAATGTGAATAAGATAAAAGCTACCGTAACATAAGAGTTTGATGTGCCTAATCAAACTTTATAAATCTTTGTATTATTCAATTTGCAATCTTCTTGTGTATTAATAATAAAAATAATAAAAGTAGACATATATTATAGTAAAACAAAGGGAAAAGATGTTACATGCTCTATAAGACTAGGCTATATAAGGTTGTAGGGTTTTGCTCTACAATATAGATGCATGGATTAAATTTCTCTGACATTGACATTGAAACCATAATTTCTGTGAGTGCAAGACTAGATTGTTTATTTACTTCACTAAAAAGAAACCACAACAAAAATTTGTTGACCAGATAGACAAGTAGGCCTACCAATTACAGTAGTTTACAAGATTGATTAAAGGAACAATAACATTGGCAGCATGATGAATAAAATTTATAAATATAATCTTAGGCATATTAATAAAGTGATCTGAGTTTAAAAAGAGGGGGAACAAGGATTTATGATAAGAATGGAGTGATTAGTTTATTTCCAACAACAAATATTTCACTACTAAATTAAAACTATTTTCAAAGTATAATATGGTTAGCTAATCAGACTTTGTTTTGAATGAACATATTTCACAAAATATTCACAATACAAGTATAATGGTTTGATGATATATATGCATTAAAATAAAATTACCTTTTCAGCTGGGTTTCATACTGTCTAGTAACATTGAAGTTGGAGTTAAATTCTTCTGATGTTATTTTTCTCCAAGCTTCCTTCTTCTGAGAATTCGAAAATACGTCTGTTTTTTATTCTCAATTATGTTTGTATATTTATGTACAAGGTCTAACAATAAAGATTTTACCTGTGGCGCGTAAGGGGCAAACTTATTGGCCGATATTTTTGAAACAAACAACCGCCAAAACTTGTAATAAAGGACAATGTTAATCAAAACTCATTCTAAAACTCTACAAAATTACAAAACCGTGAGTTAAGCCGGGTTGAATCGCGTGGTGTTGCCAAATATCCTCTCTCCTCATACAGAACTGGTACCTAGCAGTCTCTTTGTGTATATAAGCTGGCCTCACCAGAGCAAAAGTTGAACACTCGTCTGACGCCGTCAACCAATGGTCGTCACACTGTCTGGATCCTCTATTTAAAAAATACTTGTTTCCTCGTAATGTCATAAATTTATATCTTGGGCTCTAAGTGCCTTTTCTTTATATTCACCATGACCAATTATATGGGTTATTGTCTATAAACTGGGTATTTCGAGGGTGAAAAATGGAGAAATTCTAATGTGAAAAAAGAAAATTGCAATTCTATAATTAAGTTCTAAACATTACTAAAATGATGACATTTAAAGATATTTATTTGCAATTATTAAATATAGGTTAACAGGGGAATAATGTCATAAGCAGGGGAATGACTAAGTATAATATATTTTCAACTAATGTTGCTAACCTTCAACTTTAGCTTAAAATATGTTTCATAAAAACATTTTGCAAACATTAAATCAATAATTGTAAAGAAAGTTGAGTTAAAAAAACATTTAGCTCGAATGTTGTTCAAATACATCAACTGCGGTTGGAAATTTATAAAAAAACACTGTTCCCTCGTAACTCAATGAATGGTTCTGGAAGAATTGAAACTATTTGTTCAAATGAAATGTATTAAACATCATCTTCATCGCGTTTGAAGAGCTGAATTCCTTTTTGGTCACTAACTCTAAAGAACATTAGTTTGATGTCGCCATCTTCCTCTACTTGGTTCTACAAACTGACACATACTTATGTTTACAATTTTGTTTAGAAAATTTGTTTCCAGTTAATTGAATGAGTACAACTGTTCCAGTTTTTAAATTTTCTACACTTAAAGGGAGACTATTAACTGAAACGTTTTCATTACCTTCATCATCTTCACTACTCAAGAAATATCTTCATAATGCAACTCTGTGCAGTGTTTTGGCTGATGACCGACAGCAAGTTCATCTTCCGCAAAACATGATATTTTAGATTCATATCTTAATGTGTCAATTTCGTAATGTGTGCACCTTTGACACTTAAAACAAATAAGTTTTTGTAAGCTCAGAATACCAGATTTTGCATCCCCAACTACTTTATGTGCTTGCATGGTACGATAAAAACATTTCAAGCATTTTTGTTCCAACTGTAATGATACATTTTCAATTTGGTTGTTGGCTATTGCAATAATAACTATGAAGATTTTGATAGCGTTCTTTATTAACTTTATAACTAATAAATCTATGGTTTTCTAGAATGCTTAATTTTAGTGACTTTGAATGATTGTTGTTGGTCGAAAATGGTTTTCCGATGAAAATCCGAGTTTATATACTCTGTGTTGGGGCGTACTACAAGAAGAATACTTCTATAAAATTTGAAAACAGTGTGTATATTTTTTGACATTGTTGCAATTAAATACCCACCTCTTGGTTTCCCATTGTCATCTCTGCTGTCCTCGCTGTCGCTACTGTCCCCCGAGTCCCCGAGCATTGAGGGGCCATTGTGCACAATGGGTCTGAGCCCTCCCGAGTCTGATTGTTCCAAGAAAACCTCATTCTCACACATGTAGCACCACACACGATGTGTGGACATGTTCAAGTGGATGCAGTGACTCCGACATGTCTGCAACCAAGAAAACATGAGATGTGGCCCACATGTTCCAGGTCTAGGATCCAGACAAACAAATTTAAAACACTCTATAATTGTTTTGGAATAAATAAAATATGAATGGCAGTGAATAAGATGCCTATCCATACTAGCTTAGGAATAATGGATGCCCTGCCCACCAACTGCGGATTCCTTTAGGGGAACTTAATGGCATTTTTCTTAAATATGTCTAGTCTTGTGTTTGGTTTCAAAAAGTCTATTATTTTTGTACCGAAATTAAAATTGGCATGTTAGATAGTAAATTAAGTTCAAATTAAATTTAAGTATTTGATCATGTGTTTAAGTGTTAAGTTTCATATTAATTTGTGTACATTGCTTGTGTTTTTAATGTACAGAACTGGAGCAGTGTCGGGGAGATTTCTCCCTCATCCTCCCGATTGGAATACATTTCGCTCTATCTAGATTATTTATTTCACTCCATCTTACTACCTGTTCTGCTCGCATTTGCATGGAAGGAACGTGGGAAAACCACCCTCGGTAGACTAGATTGAGATCTCCCAGAAGTCAGACTAACACGATAGGGACCCACAGAACATTGTTTGGTGTCAAACTCTAAAGAGCTTCAAGAGACATCCAATATTATGAGCTAGATTACCACTTCAAATATATTCAGGAGAAGAGCAGTATGAATAGCTTATAGGGACATTCAATATTATGAGCTAGGTGACCACTTCAAATATATTCAGGAGAAGAGCAGTATGAATAGCTTATAGGGACATCCAATATTATGAGCTAGGTGACCACTTCAAATATATTCAGGAGAAGAGCAGTATGAATAGCTTATAGGGACATTCAATATTATGAGCTAGGTGACCACTTCAAATATATTCAGGAGAAGAGCAGTATGAATAGCTTATAGGGACATCCAATATTATGAGCTAGGTGACCACTTCAAATATATTCAGGAGAAGAGCAGTATGAATAGCTTATAGGGACATTCAATATTATGAGCTAGGTGACCACTTCAAATATATTCAGGAGAAGAGCAGTATGAATAGCTTATAGGGACATCCAATATTATGAGCTAGGTGACCACTTCAAATATATTCAGGAGAAGAGCAGTATGAATAGCTTATAGGGACATTCAATATTATGAGCTAGGTGACCACTTCAAATATATTCAGGAGAAGAGCAGTATGAATAGCTTATAGGGACATTCAAATTTCAAAATATTTTCAGAGCACCACTCCAAATAACTTATAGAGATTTTTTTTTAATTAGACGATGGCTGTCCCAAATATTTTCTAAAGAGTATCCAAATTTCACACATTTGCCGAGGGAGGGTCCTCAGTTGCGCCTTTGGTCTGGGGGTCATAGCTGCCTAAAAATAAATGATAAGCTGTTACTTACTATATGGCGTTAGGAACTAGGAATTACTTTACAGAAAAATTGAGAAAAGAAAAATCTCTTTGTTCACCACAGAGCATAAGAATCAAATTCATTTTCAAAGGCCTGAATTAAAAAAGTATAGATATTTGATTATAGCCCACAAACTATTGGTTTTATAAAACTATGTTTCAAATAAAAGATATGTATTTTTAATATTACTTTAACTTTACAGTGATAATATATTTCATATCTCAAATAGTTGCGAAGAGAGGATGAAAATTGGAAAATTTCCCCCACATAAAGTACCCTAAGTCATTTTTATAAGAATTGCCATCATGTTTATAATGAATAATTAACAGTGTTTAGATATAGAATGTAATCAAAATTGTTATTGGAAATTTTGAGAAAATCGGCTTTTTCTCTTTTTGCCCTTCAGTAAGTAAACTACCCTTTAATGTAGGTTTAATTATCTAGTTCCAAAAACCCCTCTAGGGGACTTTATGATCACTCCAGATACCAAGCTATATAGCCCAATCTGTAACATAGTTTTGGCTCTAACTCGAGGTACAAACATCATTGGGAAAACCACTTTTTGGTTTCAGGGGGTCATGAAACATCAACATTTATCAACAGTTTGAGTTCAAATTATTTGTTGATCACAATACTTTCTATCTGAGGTGTTGAGAGAAAATAAAAACTTGTTTTGCTAACTTATCCCTCTGGACAAACAAGGTTCTGAAACTGTTGAAGTAGAAGAGTAAAACAAAGAGAGGGGTGCCTGGGCTTTGCCCCTGGTGCCTGGTGCTAGGCCCGGTTACCATGCTTAGCTCTACACTCCTTGGATTCAACTTTCTCTTCCTGTTCTCCTAGTTTAGATATTACAACAACTATGTACATAATTTGACTACACAGTCAACAACTCACTGGTTTAACTGCATCAATGCAACATTTTAAGTTTATTATGAACAACAAACCTAAACTTCAAATTTTTTCTGAAATTTATATAATTTGTAAATTAGGATCAGGCCTTTTATGTATAAATTAGCAATATGCAAGAATAAAAAATTGATTATAAATGTTGCCTTTAAATACCAATTAAATAAAAACCTTTAAAACTAAATTTATTTTCTGAAATTTTATAAAAATGTAAACAAATAGAAATGTAGGAAAATTGATTTAAAAATAACGTCCACTCTGATGAGTGTGGAAATGGAACTACCCATTTAAATTTTGGCCACCTAAATATACAATTTTTTACGACATTTTAAAATAGAGTAGGCCTAATAAATGTGTTTAATTTGAATGATGTAACGAACGCTCTCAGCATAGAATTCTGTTCATTCTCCCTCAGCAAGAGACTTAGTAGGTAGTGTAAAGTGTAGTTAACACAGGAGGCCATGATGTAAAAGAATGTTGGTAAGCTAAATGTTAGCAACATTCAGCAGAATGTTCACTTAGTCTCCCTTAGTATGGGAAGCGTTGAGGGTTTAGGTGTTCACCGATTGGCCAGGGTGGCCACAGAAGATCTGACCCCTTCAAGATGGTGAATGAGCGAGAACAAGCTCCCTGTTTCTGTTCTTAAAGAGTGAACAATGCACACATTTACTCACCCTGTTGTGTACTGTGCTGTGGTCGTTGTGTACCTCCCCGCAGCCAATCCTATGGCAGCCGCGGTGCAAGCACAGCCACAGATTGGGGCCCCGAGAATCGCACTCGGAACATTTTGAAATCTGGCAGTGAGAAGAACAACACGTTAGATCTGCTAACCCTAAGAGTTTGACTTGTGCTAAAATGATTAACACATGTGTATCGCAAAATGACGCACGATTGGTCCTGATAGCTGAATTGAGTGATAAATACCAACCCTAGCAAAGGACCTTTGTCTTTGAGCCCTCACTTTTAACTAGTGTGTGCACACTTAAATTGAATGTGATATAGTCCTCAAGAAAGCTCCTATGGACAACCATCATGTATCAGTTTGTGATTAATATCAATCAAATACAATTAGTGGGAAGCGTTAGAGCAATCACACGTCTCCAGACTGACATGACATGAGTGGCTGATACTTCCATAGTTAGACTCAACACAACAACAAACAGTGAAACATGTATTTGAATAAACAAACCAGGATGGATAAGTGGTTTGGCTAAGTGATAACACTTTTGGTTATTGTATCCAAAGTGGAAGCGCAGGGGAAGCAAGAAAAGGACAGCGTTTTTGCAGTTCTTATGTTAAAACTTTTTTGATCAAAACAGATCAAATATTTCTCCATTAGAGTTTAATATTCTTCACATTGTGACCTTAACAGTTGTGGAATATCTGTCATAGATGTCCTGGAATTTAATATAAGCTTTTTCTCTTCATTTAAGAGGTTTTTCATCTAATGTTGCCAAGCTCTTGACAGATCTTCTACAATTGTTGATATCACCATGCGAAGAAAAATATACTCATTTCTACTGGAGCAATATTTGATTTATTTCGGCCAAACTTAAGCTTCTTAATTCATCAAGCTGATCATGTGCATAGTTATATATGTATGCACAGATAACATTAGCACCATAGTTATTAATGGCTTCATTTAAGGGGCAGGGTTAAGAAAGTTAGTTTCAATAAGTGCACTCACATTGGCGTATAGAGTGGATGGAAAAACAGCAGTATTAAATCATTAGTGTAAAACCATCCACAAAGCAGCTCAAGATCTACGAGCTTTGAGCTCCCTGACATCAGCATTCCAGTCTACAGATAGTAACCATCCTCAAAGCAGCTCAAGATCTATGAGCTTTGAGCTCCTTGACATCAGCTTTCCAGTCTACAGATAGTAACCATCCTCAAAGCAGCTCAAGATCTACGAGCTTTGAGCTCCCAGACATCAGCTTTCCAGTCTACAGATAGTAACCATCCTCAAAGCAGCTCAATATCTACGAGCTTTGAGCTCCCCGACATCAGCTTTCCAGTCTACAGATAGTAACCATCCTCAAAGCAGCTCAAGATCTACGAGCTTTGATCTCCCCGACATCAGCATTCCAGTCTACAGATAGTAACCATCCTCAAAGCAGCTCAATATCTATGAGCTTTGAGCTCCCGGACATCAGCATTCCAGTTTACAGAGAGTAACCATCCTCAAAGCAGCTCAAGATCTATGAGCTTTGAGCTCCCTGACATCAGCATTCCAGTTTACAGATAGTAACCATCCTCAAAGCAGCTCAATATCTATGAGCTTTGAGCTCCCGGACATCAGCATTCCAGTTTACAGATAGTAACCATCCTCAAAGCAGCTCAAGATCTATGAGCTTTGAGCTCCCTGACATCAGCATTCCAGTCTACAGATAGTAACCATCCTCAAAGCAGCTCAAGATCTATGAGCTTTGAGCTCCCTGACATCAGCATTCCAGTCTACAGATAGTAACCATCCTCAAAGCTGCTCAAGATCTATGAGCTTTGAGCTCCCGGACATCAGCATTCCAGTTTACAGATAGTAACCATCCTCAAAGCAGCTCAAGATCTATGAGCTTTATGAGCTCCCTGACATCAGCATTCCAGTCTACAGATAGTAACCATCCTCAAAGCAGCTCAAGATCTATGAGCTTTGAGCTCCTTGACATCAGCATTCCAGTCTACAGATAGTAACCATCCTCAAAGCAGCTCAAGATCTATGAGCTTTGAGCTCCTTGACATCAGCATTCCAGTCTACAGATAGTAACCAACATCTTATATCACATGACCATTGATGTGGGTGCTAGTATCTCAAAAACAAAGGTGCATTAGCAAAAATGGGGGGAAACAAATAAAAAAATGAGCCCCTTTTATTTTTCATTAATTTAATCTTAAAAAGGTGTTGAGCAATTATGTGCATGGAGGTCCATAGTCACTCTTTGTAAGCTTGTAAGTTGAAAGGTGTTTGATTGTTTTGGATGTACAAATTAACAAACACGCATCAATAACTCAGGAGTTAAGATAAAATGTCCTTTTATGTAACAAACCTCCTTAGCTCTGTCAAGGTCCCTCTGCTGGAAGTCGACACTTACAGTCATATGCGGACATTTAGCAATTCGGACAGCCATCGCTCTGAAACAGAAAACAAACGTTCATACTTTCTCATGTAGAGAGCGTGTTCAACCTTTATATTATAATAAAGAGTTGGGTTTGATTTGATCGCAAACCCAAAACAGCAGATTTTACAATTCTGTCTACGTGTGCCCTTGAATCTGAAAAAGTTTGATGGCTTTTGTTAAAATTTTATATTCAAATGTTATCTAACTATATCTTGGGATGTTTCTTTTATTTTGATACTAACTCTTAAATTGAGAGATTACTGTCAAGTGGTTTTTGAAAATTCTCAATTTTCCAAAAATCACACAAATGATTATGTTTAAAATGTATATCTGGGTTTGACAAGACAAATAAAAATATACACTTGATTTTAGTAAAACTTTCATTTAAGAGTACAGTAGGCCCCTGATTATCTGTCACTCACGGGACTAGGACATGGTCGGGACACATAAAGTTGGATAGTAAGAGAAGAAAAAAAACTTGATCAAAACATACAAACAAACAAAGGTAAGAACATGAAATATTATGGTTTAATAAATGAATAATGAAGTGTTTTTATCTTTTACCTACAATATACAATTTTACTAAGGTAAAACAAAATAAATATTTGATCAGAAAATGTAGATTTTGTATCAAACCATGGATTGGGCTTCTTTTGTTATAAACCGTTTACCGTCCTTGTTTATCTCGGTTAAGGGCGTCGTCTGGAAAGATCTCGTTGGTCGTCTTTTAGCTATGTCATACTGAACTGCATTGATAGGATGTTACTTTATGAAAAATACTTGCTCAGTTTATTTAAATGCCTACGTATTGTTTGTTACACCATTTAACACTCGAACAAGCTGATAAGGTACATTTTATTACGATAGTTCAAAACATGTCTGTTCCACACGACGATTCAGCGGGAAAGACAAGTGCAAGGCTTGGTCTGTGTTCTCTGTAGTTTTGTACTCCCAAACCCAGGTCGCTACTTTATTCTTTACATCTACCAATGGGGTTATTTTATCTGAGCGCAAAAACTAAAAATAGGCATGGCTTAAATATGCACCTGCTCTTCAATACTGCATAATACAACCCTAAAATAAACCATGCTTCTAACACGTGCAGCTAAAAGAAAGAAAAATAGAAGCATGGTTGTCATTTAGAAAATATTAATTTAATTTAAAATAACTGGAAATAAGAAAAATGAAAATATTTAAGTTAAAAAATGATTTTAAATATTAATAAGGACAGAAAAATCAATGTCATTACAATTTATTGCTGGTGAAAAAATTAATCAACAGTTTTTTGTTTTAAATATGACATTCTAGCCTTAGCGGCAAAGTTTCTCCGCTTCTTTAGCCACAAAATGTCCAAACCAAAGGCGTTGAAGTAGGATGTTCTATATAGTGGAGAGCCCTCCCAAATGTAGACCAGTATAAACACGCATCAGAGCGGGTCAGATATGTCAGAGATATGGATATTCAGAGGTCTGATGTGTTAAGTCTCTACTGTTGAAGACTGATCACTTGATTTTTCACAAATTTGATATAATTTACAATTCTACAAAACAATTTTAACAGTTTGTTCAAAATTAATATTCGGTAATGTTTTGACAATTAAGTAGTTAAAAAATATATAGCAAAACAAATTGTATTCAAAATTAGAATCTGAGAACTATTTTATATGATTAATAATGATTGTTTATTTGTCTAAAAAAAAACGCAAGAGTAGTTAACTTTAACAAATTTATAGAAAATTTAAAATTTTTCGCTAGTGGCCTTTGTCCAAAATGAGAATATTGTAATTGTTTAATGATAAAATAAGATCATATTTTTCTTTTAAAAATATATTCAATTAATTCGAGGGTAGTTTACAAATAAGTTTTTTAATAACAATTAAAAAAGTACTGTTTAAACAATATTGTTTAAAAATGTAATATGAAGAGTATTTGGGATTTACAAGATGAAAATTTAAAGGGAATCAAGCAACAAAACTTTTTTGAGAAAACTAAATTTTTTTCTCAACATTACTAATTCTAATTTTGTTTTAATTTCAAAAAGTATTTTAATAATCTTTTTATTTTCTCTTTAAAACCTATTTTAACTGATGACATTATTATTATTATAAGTTAATAGGCCCGTTGACGCATTAAGGTCATTAGGGCCTAACTGATGAAATTAGCTATATCCCATTTTCAAAACCTATTAACTGCAAGTGTTTGATCTATAATGTTTAACTTAGTAAAGTGCTATAGATGAACGTGTAAATATTTCAATAAAATCACCTCAATACTTGCTATTAAATATTTATATAGCAGTTTGTTTTATTTATTTATTATCTTACTGTGTTAAGGTTTTAAATGAATGTCAAATTAATGGTGGACTAGTTATGAACTGTTAGATATTTGAATTTTGCCTTTCGGAGCTCATGGTGCTCATAGTTTTTAAGACATTTTTGTGTGGATAGAGCATATCTGAGATGCTCGACTAAGGGCAATTGTAGGTCATTTTATCTCATTTTCAGACCCTCCTCACCTTCGTCCTCAGCACCAAATAAGGGCATATTATGTCTCACCAAGGTACTGGAACGATAAGGAAGCTCGCCTAGTCTTATTCTCGCTAATTGCCATTTGAATTCTGACTATAAGACTAAATACTGAGCATGTTTTTTCCTAAATGGCTTCTTAATCTTCCTTTACATAAATGAGGGTACATTTGGAAGAAAGGTAGGCAGATAACTAAATAAATCTTGAAATCTTACATTTCCAAGAATGAGATGGAGAAAAATGTGTGACAGGATGCTCAAATTATCAAAACTAATAGAAATCCAGGGTCCGGGGGCCACCTGCAACCCCTCTCTAAGTTTGTAATGAATATCTACAAATTGTAAGCCTAACTAACTTCCGTTTCAGTGTAAAGTGACTATTCAACAACCACATTAAAACAGTTTTAACTTATAGGAATAACTTTGAACTTTTTAAAGGGGTGGTTTTCTCATTCCTCTCTAAGCTCATGTGAGTGCACGTCCTTGAATTGTCCTCCACTATCTGTTCTTTATTTGTGTGTGTTTAAAGGGTTTAGGGTTGCGATCAAAAACATTTGGGAAACACTAACTTAGACCATGTGGCCGCTCAAGTGGGTCTTAAAATAAAGATTTGTGGCAGAAGGGAGCGCGAGTAATTTTACAGTTATATAGCATTACTTTTGTTTGGCCAAAATAAATCAAATACTTCTCCAGTAGCAACATAGAGCTTAGTTTTCTGCAAATGCTGATATCAACAGAACTTAAATATCTTTCAAGGGTATCCTGGAATTTTGTCAAAACCTTTTTCTTTTTATTTAAAATGTTTTGACAAAATTCCAGGACCCCCTTGACAGATATTCAAGTTCTGTTGGTATTAGCATTTGCAGAAAACTAAACTCTATGTTGCTACTGGAGAAAAATTTGATTTATTTTGGCCAAAAAATTTATATTCTATAAAAACTGTAAAACTGTTTGCGCTCCCTTCTGCCGCACCTTAACTTCAAAATATGTGAAATTACAGCAAATCCGTGCTTATTCTCCTCCATTATCGAAGGCAGATAAATTAACGGTGGTGCTGTACGTTGATGACTGACTGGTTGTTGCTACTAGGAAGTCTGAAAGTGATGAGTTTATGTTCAAGTTGACGACAGTTCAAGATAACCGTAGAGTCAAATGGATGCTTTCTAAATATGCTAATCAAACACAACAATAATGGTTCGATTT
>JBCFYV010004614.1:0-21241 GCA_039000515.1 Timema cristinae
TTCAAAAGCTTCTTATCAAATTACAATATCCACAACATTGATATCTATACAACAATAGAAAGTGTTTTAATTATAACATTTATTTAGAAAATATACTATATTTAGCTACAAATATATAGCATACAAATAAATTTATTCTTATTTAAATGAAACATTACATTGACCTGAAATAACTTTTCATAACACTTTTTATTCATGTTTTTTGTGTTGAAACCAACATATTCCTGTTTAATAATATCTACATTCTCCGTTGTACAGCACAGTTAAACCTGAAAACAGAACATTAAATGAGTTTGACAAGCTTATCGCAGACAAAAATATATAATTCTCCTTCCTTAGGGAAAACTATTTGTTTAGTAATCTACCTATCTTAGCCTACGAGTCACTAAACGGAAATAACAAAAGGCAAATGCTGGAAAGTGTATATCAATCCATGTTGCTACAAAAATAAAATAATTTGAAAATTTGAAAGTGTAAAATCCAAGGGGTAGAAACACCATTCTTATTTTTATAAAAATAATTATTGTGAAACCAATCTATAAACTTTTCTAACATGCAGTCGTATTTAGATGTATACATTTATTTGGATTTGAAGGATCAACATATATCCAGATAGACTAGAATAGACACACAATCAATACAGCTCCTTTAGCGAAATCTGTACATAAGCATATTACTCTAACGGGTAGTAATACACGGCACTAAAAAAAAAACCGCTTCAACTAAAACTCTACACAACTTCAGCTAATTATTAATATAACAGAGTAAGAGTAACCTTTAATTATATGTTTGCAGAGGTTTGGAAATAAATTTACCACAACGCCAAAAAAGCAATTAAAATCATAAAACCAAAAATTATACTTAATAGAGATAAAGAATATATCCATAAGCCTACATTAAAGAAAGAGTTCAAGCTTTACATTAACATAATATATGTAACAAGATGTAAGTAAAACCATATCATTTTAAGATATTAATACCTCTCTTTAATAATTACAATACATGAAACTAATACACACGCAATAAAATAAATTTTAATGTATTACAGGCTACCAGTGCTGTTAGTAAGATCATATGTTATAATCATACAAATTAATAAAAGTTATTTAGTATAATTACAATTCATTCATTAAATAAATTGATCCAGAGCTACAACTTTAGATAGATAATATCAATACCTATGCAATAATGCAATTTGTAGATTGTGATCAATGTTGAACACAAAAAATGTTATCCTATTTATATATTTTTTTACTATCAGAATACTTCCATAACTCTACAACACAGCCACATATAAGAGTATGATCCATAAATAGGCTCTCATACCTGCCACTGTTCTATTAGCAAAATTGCATGTATTATTTAATTTCTCTCCAGGCAGTACACAGTGCATGGCCACCAGCAAAGTGTTATGATGAGCGACACAGTCTCAACATGGTGCCCAGTTGAGGCTGGTGTTCCACAGGGCTCAGTTTTAGGGCGATTGCTTTTTTCTCTATATGTGAACGATATCACTTATTCACTGTCATACTGTAAATATCACATGTATGCAGACGACCTTCAAATATATATTTCCACTGGCAGTCCTTCAATAAATATAGCCATACAACGAATAAATATTGACCTAGCTGCAATAAATGCTTGGTCTGAAATAAATGGACTTGAATTGAACCCTGATAAAACTCAAGTCATTCTTATAGGAACAAGTAAACTACTACTGAATGTGAACCGTTTCCTGATGATTGACATAAGATTAGGAGTAGCCACAGTACAACTGACAACAATTATAAACACCTTCGTGTGATTATTGATGAAAACATTAATTGGACAGATCAGACAGGTTTGCATTGAAGTTACACTCGTTGAGAAGGTTGAAGAATTTTCTCCCTGAAAATGTACGAATTATCCTTGTCCAGAGCTTAATAATGCCACACTTTGACTACTGTGACGTAGTATACAATGGCTTAAGAGACAAATCTAGCAGAACGACTACAAAACACATATGTTCGATACATATTTAACTTAAAACGGTATGACCATATTTCTAAGTATTTTAATAAACTGTGTTGGTTAAGAATAAATCAAAGGGTAAGGCTACACTTATTAGTATTGCTTCACAAAATATTATCAACTTCTCAGCCACAATACCTCTCCTCACGGTTCCTATTTCTGAAAGATAAACACAGCCGAGCTACCAGATCAGAATCCTCTCTACAGATGTATTCCCATACATAGATCTCAAACATAGGCTCGTTCTTTCACTGTCCTGGCATCACAGGCTTGGAACAAGCTAGATAACTCTACTCGTCATCTATCATCTAGACTTGGACATAGCTGATACTCTACTCGTCATCTATCTTAGACTTGAACAGCTAGATAACTCTACTCGTCATCTATCATCTAGACTTGGAACAAGCTAGATAACTCTACTCGTCATCTATCATCTAGACTTGGAACAAGCTAGATAACTCTACTCGTCATCTATCATCTAGACTCCCCTTCTAGTGTGCGGTTAAACAATTTATCTTGTCTACAGCTAAACTGAGTTCTTGAAACTACTTGAGCTTTATATGAGTGTATGAATGAGCGTGTGAAGGTTTGTATACTTATTTGAATATTTCTTTATTAAAATGTATTTCAATTAATGTAATAGTGTAAGTTGTATTCACCACTGGTTAAGTTGGAGAAAAGGCTAAATCCTTAACTTCACCAGATAAATAAAGGGCATTATTATTATTATTATTATTATTATTATTATTATTATTATTATTATTATTATTATTATTATTATAGCTATTCCAGACCACATGAGACTAAGAAAAGGCTTTACTGATATTGCGAAAAAAAATTGAAAATAATGACTTAATAAGAATAAGCAGCTTGAATTATTTTGGATTTTTACTTTCACAGATTAGTTATTTTAATTATGAAAAATTTCACTAAAATATTATGACGAGTATTTATTTACGTTTTATGTTTTCCCGAACGCAAAAAAGGGATATTACAATTCTGTCTATCTCTCTGCCTGTTCATCAGTTTGTTTTTTCCTGGCCACAAATCTGAAACGTCTTGATGGGTTTTGTTCAAACTTGATACAGAGATTCTATAGGGAAACCTCTCAGGATAATTGTTTAAAATAATGAAGAAACCAAGGATGGGTGAAAAGAGATTGAACAATAAAATATTAGTAAAGAAGTAGAAAATGAAGGGAGAAGTTAGAGCGAGGGTGAAGAAGAGTCTCCGAACCATTTGAATATAAAACAGCTGATTAAGGAGAGAGTAGGTATTATCTTAGAAACCGAACTCAACTGAACACAACCTGTTAAGCCTGAATATTAAGAAACACGTTTCCTGTTATATATTGAAGAGTCTAGAATATTTTAAGATGCCGCTAAGCAGCCTGAACAGGAACAGTGTAAGCTTGCGATTGATCGAGAATTAAAATCTATGAAGGAGAATGAATTCTGAAAGGAAGTGAATAGACCTGAAAATACAAAGTTTCAGTTGCAAATTGAACACATGGATTTCTCAGAGATATACGCACCATTTGCCAGCTTGCCAACACTAATAGTTTTGTTTTCAATCACTAATAATATTGGGTTACCTATATACCAAATGTATGGTAAAAGTTCTTTCATTTATGATGAAATAGAGGAAGAATTGTTCATGTAAGTAGCAAGAGAATTGCACTGAGGACTACCAAAGTTTGGAAAACAAAGAAATATCTATATAGAATGAAAGAATTAACCCACTATTGGAATGATAAACTTATTTATTTAGTGATAGACATTGGATTTAAAATATATCTAAATTACTATCATTTATATTATAGAAATGAAGGAAAAGAAAGACTCCGCCCCTAGTTTTGTCAGCAATCTTTTCTTAGTTGGTTCAACTTTCAAGAAAGTGCATCCCTCTTGAAGAGAGTCTTTAGTAATAATTTTAAGATGAAAGCTAAATGGACAGTTCAGAATGTATACATAAATTTCAAAATATGTAAACAAGATTAATTGAAATTTCCCAGAAAAAAATTGTAAAATGTTCTTTAAAACTTTTGGAATAGAGGATCTGCAGATCTGCACTTACAAACCATTGGACTGTGCAGTTCGTAAGCAAGATAGCGCAAATTATTTGTATGTCTGATGTAAATAATGTGGATGTCAGACCAATACGTGTGTGGTCACTGGGATATCTCAGTTGTCATCAAGATCGTACTAACCAATACTTATGGAAATAATTGAAATAAATGCTACGCTACGTTAGAGGACATGTTGACTTGAAACTTATCTATAAACAAAGTCAAACAAATACTGAAATAAAATGCTTTATAGGTGCAAACTGTGTAGGAGACTTGGAAGATCGAAAATATACTATTGGTTACCCATTCAACGTGTCTGGGTCCTACGGTTCTTGGAGCACGAAAGGAACACGGTGTCGGGGATGTGTTCACGAAGATGTTGAATAAACCAAAGTTTGAAAAGTGCTGTCTTCTACTAGGACTTATGTAGAGGCAAGTGTTTCTTGGACCATAATCTATTTTGTCAAAACCTACAAAAATTCATTTAGGGAGACAGATAGAGAACTTCCATCTTTTTTGTTGTTTGGTATCATTGTTTCTAGAAGTTTACAATTGTAGGATCTGTGTGGTAATAAATTTTTCTTGTTGTTAAATACGACTCAAGTTTTGTTGTTAATAGTAATGTTTTATTTTAATTAATAAGTTTAACTACACGTTCTCTGCAAAAATGAGCTAATTAGAGCTAATTAGAGTGTGCTCAACAGTCACCAAAGACAAACATAGTAAACCATTCATCTTGTTTAAACCCTTTCCAACCCGGTGTAAACACATGGCTATGCTTTATATATGTATTTGTTTTTATATATTATTTTTATGTCTAAACACTATCAATGGTTAATGTAGCCAGGAATATATCTTAAAAAGCTTATTTAAAATTTTACTAACGAATACTATTTTTATAAGTCATATAAATCTTATTATATATATATGTATAAATGTTATTATATATATAAATATGAATGTTATTTTATATAAATATATATATAATATATATATATTATTATTATTATTATTATTATTATTATTATTATTAGCACCACGTCTTACTACCCGTTCGGGCTATACGCTCTTACGCTAATGTGTAATGGTAGGGTGATTATTAGATGAAATGGAGGACCTACAGTTTAACGTGGAATCCGAACCACGGTGGAGGCCTGGCATTCCCCACATTCACAAGATAACTTGTCAGAGGTGAAGGAAGGGTTTGGGTAATCAGATAAATCTTTGCCGGGACCGAGGTTTGAACCCCGGCCGCCAGCATAGAAGTCTGAGACCTTACCCCTAGACCACCAGGTCACCTATAATATAATAAAATATATATATAATATATATTAATATATATATTATATATAATATATATAAATATAAATATATAAATATATATAATATATATAAATATATATAATATATATAAATATAAATATATAAATATATATAATATATATAAATATAAATATATAAATATATATATAATATATATAAATATATATAATAATATATAAATATAAATATATAAATATATATAATATATATAAATATAAATATATAAATATATATAATATAAATATATAAATATATATAATATATATAAATATAAATATATAAATATATAAATATATATAATATATATAAATATAAATATATAAATATATATAATATATATAAATATATAAATATATATAAATATAAATATATAAATATATATAATATATATAAATATATATAAATATATATAAATATATAAATATTATATAAATATATATAAATATATATATAATAACATTTAACCAAGGTATATTCTTTATGTATATACATATATATATAATAACATTTATATATATATATATATTATATTAAGAATAAACCTTGGTTATTTTGGTCTGAAAAGCGTTACTAGATATGAATTCGTAATAACCCCAATAATGTATTTACCTACCTACATTCAATACAGCAGCGTGAATGTTGTGTTAATACTTACGTCTGCCTGTGTTACAGTTGAAAACTTTAAGATAGCACTGATTGCTGAAAGTTCTGGGCTGCTCTGTCCCATCACAAGCACACACGGGATTGTATTCTTGTGTACATACTATATCACATCCATCTTTTGGTGGTGAGGGCACAATATTGCCACACACGCCTTTCCCTATGACTGTCCATCCTGGTACAAAACAGTCAGAACCATTAGACTTGTTGCCGATCATGAGCAGTTCCGAGGATATAGTCACCCTCACTATACAGTGTGACTGCTATCTATAGATACATAGTCGCACCATGGGCGTAACGAGAGTTACATATTTTTGGGGAATGGGTTTGCGAGTGTTTCAGAATCGTTTGATTATGGCATGAAGTTAAGACTAGCTATATATTTATATTTAGCACCGCGTCTTACTACCCGTTCGGGTTATACGCTTTAAGTACTAATTACACTAATGGATTAGGAATTGGGAAGGCTTAATTAGAGGAAGTGAACCCGCATTTGAGTGGAGGGAGAGTGGAAAACCATTTAGGAAAAACCACTCCCAGTTCACCCGACCGAGATTCGAACCTCGATCTCACCGTCCTCAGCAGTCGAGTGCAACGTTAGCCAACTACGCCACCGAGGCGGGTCAAAGACAAGCTACAGAGCCCTAAGAAATAAGAACATGATTATTTTATAATTACAATAACGTTATTTTGTAAGAAAGTAAAAGGAGGGGGGTTGGCAAAAATAGAAATAGTTTAGGGCGTTCTATTAACCTCTCTCCTAGTTAATGTTATAAAATTGGATGCTATTTGTAGTAATTCTCCTTTATAGAATTTTTTGAAAATTATTCTCTTTTTATCATCTTTTAAAATAGTCATCCCGAAAATTATTGAAATTTGATTACTACTATCAGGGCCACCTTTAGGGGTGTGCAAATGGTGTGGCTACACAGGGCCCTGTGATTTGGGGGCCCCGCGTTTGTGGACGAGACAGAGGGGAAAAAAACTAGTTGGAATTGGAAACTTATGCTCTCGTGCTTGTATATTAGGCTCCCTGTTTAGGTGAATCACCTGCGAGTCATGTTCACACTTTATTTCCTTCACCTTGCACGTTTATTGTTCTGTAGAGATGAGATTAGCTGCAAATAATATAAGCAGTGTGGAAGCATTGTACTAGAATATAGTAAAGGTAACTTATCATGCCCAACCGTCGGAACAAGGGGTTGTAACTTACTAACTGGTAGAACTAGTGGACAGACGTCAGCTTGGACCTCCTTGTGTGTACTGTGCGTACGAGCATAGAATAAAGCAAAGTTAATGTTCTGGGTTCGTGATTGTCCGTTGTAAATTGTAATTTATTTAAAGTAATGCATAATGATTCGTTTGTTTAGGTGTTAAAAGTGCCACATGTAATAGTTTTTGTAAGATTGCTACTCTAAGTGTGTTTTTTTTCCTTATTCTCTTTAGTTGTACTTTAAATTGCAGGGAACTTTAACTTTTATCAGAGGTAGCTCTTGGGTATGCGTGGCTGTAGGCGGGGTCATTTTCAGGCACCTCCCCTTAGATTAATCTAACCTAAAATTGTGCTAACTCGTCTAAATTCGGGATATATATTTAATTATAAGAAACCCGCCTCGGTGGTGTAGTTGGCTAACGCGCTTGTCGTGTTGAGCTCGACTGCTGAGGACGGGGAGATCGAGGTTCGAATCTCGATCGGGTGAACTGGGGGTGTTTTTCCTAAATCGTTTTCCACTCTCCCTCCACGCAAATGCGGGTTCACTTCCTCTAATTCAACCTTCCAAATTCCTAATCCTTTAGAGTAATTAGTACTTAAAGCGTATAACCCGAACGGATAGTAAGACGCGGTGCTAATATTATTATTATTATTATTATTATTATAAGAACTAAAAGGAAAATACTAACGTTGGCATGTAACCTCAGAACAACATAACATTAATAAGTGGTTTGGGGAAATTAATATAAAAGTTGAGGATTCTTAAAATATATTTTTTTAGAAAAAATTGAAATAAATATTTCTTAAGGTTGGATAAAACTTAGTTTTTGATTCCTATTTTTTTATCCAAATAATCGTTATAGTTATCTCATAGGAAAATATTTTTTTTTCATCCAGCACCTTAAACTTCATCACCCAATCGCTTAATCATGGTGTGGGACCCCAGGCGGTCGCTTAGTTCGCCTTATGGTAGCGCCACCTCTGACATCAAATATTGACAAAGTGTAGGAATAAAAAACCTAATTATGTAGTTTTATTTATGGATTTGCATTCACCAGTGTCTGGGGTGGCTATGGTATTGATAACAATTTTGAACGCATTAACCGATTTAATTCAAACTTAGCACTGTTGTTCTTTGCACCTTTATACAGATCAGAATATCTAACAAATGTTTGGGGGAAATCAACTCTTATATGTATAAAAAACATGGCTTCTAAAATAAAATATTAAATGTATTTACCCTTAAAGGCATTTCCCGTTAACTTTTATGTCAGAAAATTGATATTATAGCCTATGTGCAAAATACCGTCATAGCACTAAATAAAAATAATTTTTTGTCTATTTTTTATTTTTACACACTTCGTTGGCCGCATGGTCTAAGGCGTCACTCTAATAATAAACTGGATGTTGATTACTGGGAGAACAGGGTTCGATTCCAGTTGGGTGCACTGAGAGTGGTTTTATCCTAGACGGTTTTCCACTCTCTCCACGTGAATACGGGTGCAATTCCTTTAAGTTCAAACATAATTATCCATAATACACTTGTGTTATTAGTACATAAGCGGATAACCTGAACGGGTAGTAAGACGTACTAAACAAATAAACTAAATATTTTTTTTTCCCCAGGGTCCCATGACTGCTAAGGGCGGGCCTGACTACTATAGCTTATTTGAAGATTAGAATAGTCGTCCTTCAGTATATTTTTGAAATTTTCATGTTTTAAAAACATACCATTTTAAAAAGTTCTAACAAGAAGTTTTATTACAATTTGTATTTCCTAGAATCTATTTAATTTATTTAAACTGTTCCGTATCCAAAGTTTTTTTGTTTGCTTTTTAATTTGACTTACCGAAAAACTATTTATTGTTATTCGCTTTAGCTATTTTTTTGAATGTTAGGTACATCTAAACACTATTTATAATGTTATTTAACCAGAAAATTTAATTAAAATTGTATGCATATAAACTAGCCTGTTTTTTAATATATGAAAAATAGATGCTTTAGATGCTAATGAAAGTGGTTTTACCCCCAACGCAATTTTGAAAATGGAATGGTCTTAGAAGCTAGCTTGAGTGGACCTCCCTTGGATTAAAAAAAAATCATAAAAATATAATATATTCTTAGAGGTCTCCCACAGGTATTTATTTTAAAAATCGAATACCTCTAAAAGCTATTTAGAATGTAACGTCTTGCCTAGCAACAAGAATTATATTTAAAAACATCGACAATATTGGCTGGTTAGACTCATCCCACCCAAATGACCCGATTCTATCTGACTCGCTGCCGCCACTGTCATAGCTTGCAGAATGATCAGACACATCATAGTATGTTCTTCTTACTTCCATCGATGTGGCTCTATGACGTCACATCCTGGCGGGATGTGTGGAACACAGATCGTTCCTTCTCACGTGATTCCTCTTGATTCCCATTCCCTCTTCCTTACCCCCTTCTCCCTCTCCCAGGGAGGGCCTAGTCGTATATAACGAATCTTCTAGATTGATCATATTATGCTTTACTCTTGGGGAGTTTTCAATCAACAGAAGGTGCGAGCGTCGGAGCAACACTTAACGTTGAAATATAACTAAAGTATTTATTTTGGGCATTTGACCTAATTGTATGATTTTCAAAATTATTTTCTGACTTAAAATTTTAATTTATTTTATTTCAAAATTAACTAACTATTTAAAGTTAATGTTGGAACTTTAGTTTGTCAAAGTCCTAAGATCACAATACCGAACTATTCAAAGACTGTAAAACATTTAATATCTGAGATCAGTGTTGAGACTCCGTGAAACGATTAACAAGGTACAGCTATATGTTTTTATTAAGTTTTCAAACATTAGGGGCAAGTGTATTTCCGAAATAATTTGAACCATTTTAAATTTTATTGCAAATTGTATAAAATTAGTTGAATTGGATTATATTTTTAAGTATCTTAATTGGAATAAAGACATAAGTTTACCGGTTTTTCCCTATGGGTGCGAAACATGGCCTCTTACCTTAAATGGTGAAAATAAATTTATAGTTTTCGAAAACAAGGTGCTTAAGAAAATATTTGGTCCAAAAATTGATGAAGATAGTGTAAAGGGGAGGAGGCTACATAATAATTAGCTGCATACCATGTACTCATCACCAGACATTGTTAGGGTAATAACATCTCGCAGGTTACGGTGGGCAACTCATGCAGCACGAATGGGAGTATCTAGAACCACTTTCAAGCTATTGAATGGGAAGACCACTGGGAAGACCTAGACACAGATGGGAAGATAACATCTGGATATACCTTAGAGAGATAAGGTGTAATGAGCTAGACTGGATAGAATTAGCTCAAGAAACGATAGGTGGCATACTTTTGTGAGTGCGGTAATGAGCTTTAGCGTTCCTAATGCCATAGAGTAAGTAAGTAAATAATTGGAATTATTTTATTAATTATATAATTATGTTGATTTCGAAGGCAAGCTTTGTATTCATTTTTTAAGCTTCACGTGTTACTATCCGTTCGGGTTATACGCTAACTTAGGATTAACTTCTTTAAATATTATTACTATTCGTATTACAAAATGTTATCTATAGTCGAGGAAACATTTAATGGTGATGTTCTAGTTGGGAAGTGCGGATAATAATAGTGTTTTGGTGCGTTTCAGTTGCCTTGAGATCTTTTCACCAATTGTAAAAATTAATTTAATATGTAATTGTGATTTTTAACCTACCATTTTAAATAATAATTCGTGGGGAATTCAGCTAAGGCTAGCTTGGCTAATATAGTCTATTATGGGTATTCCCTTAAGCTATTAGATTAATCCTTACAAAATAAATAGATGCTGGGTAGTGTAAGACCGTTTGTCGTTTTGTTAGCGATACGACTAAATTTACCTACATTTATAGATTGCTTGCTCTCATTATATAATAGTATAATTAGTATAGCTCTATTTAAATTTAAATAGTTTTATACCTTCTTCTTAACTAGTTATGTCCTCACCATGGTATTTATCATGAAGTGTGTCAGGATCCTGGGGGGTAGGGGGGGGGCAGTTATCCTGTTCATTGATAAGTGATATCCATGGTCAATATTTTGATATTTTATATTTTGAAGAGAGCAATACTTTTCATCCTTTGTTTTAGCACGACTGTGTGGATTGCGCGTTTCCAAACGCAATAGTTGGTTCCCAGTCTCTGGTTCTTCGAAACCCTGCCAATTCACCCAGGTTTATCTGCATTTCCATCGTGTCTTGCAAACCAATCTTCATTTTATAATTATAATAAAGGAAGCTCCAAGAATGTTATTCATTTAGACATTCTTTGAAAATTAAATGCCTCTATAAGCCATTTGGAGGGTTCTTTAATAGCTACTTGCTTGGAAAGTGAATGGATCTATAATTTATTTTATGTTTAATGTAATGCCATCTTCACATAAAAAACTTGGAAAATGTTCGCGAGGAGAGGGGTGGAGGGCTAAATCCCATAACCCCCAACCCCCTTTTCCCTTCATCATTCCTTTACAATCTCCTATTACTCATCTTTAACCAAACTAATAACTTGTGTTACCAGTTGTTGGTACAGGTAAAATCATAGTAAGATTAGTCTACATTTAATTATAAGATGAAAGAACGGTCTGTATTCTCCTTCTGATCCGAAAATTGACCAATTATCCCCCCCCCCCCCTGTTTTATTCCAAGTCAAAAGGCACAGTTATGACCATGGTTTTTTGAGAAAATGAAGATGTAGGTAAAGTTAACCGTATTAATTTTATAAAAATCTTCATTATAAGTGTTCAGGATGTAATCTATTAGAGACAAAAATAATATATAAAATAAACGTTGGTGTTTATAAAGTTACCGACTAGCAGCAAGACGTGTGGTTTAAAGATCAGCCCATCTATTTGAGTCAAGTCTTTTCTTAAATGGGTTTGATATCAATTGACTGAGTTCAATCCAAGTAATTATATAAAGAAACGTGAGATGACTTCAGATAAAACGCCATTTTTGTGTGTGGTAGATCCTGGAGATGTGTGATGTATTAAAATATAGCAGGAGTCGATACTGATCATAGCAATGTGCATGAAGGACTTATATAAATAATTATGACATTTTAAAATGTATATTTAGTAAAATACCTCATGAAAGATATAGCTCTAGACTCTAATAATGTTATATAATGTATAAAATATGTCATCTATTAGCTATGGTGCCTATTTTTTAATCAAATTAAGAAATCCTTAGCAGCATATAGCTGACTTATCGTATAAGTTATTTACTTGTGTGTTTATCAGTTAATACTATGAACAGTAACGGGGCTTGGTTTTTTGAAAGGGGCTCAGATCTAGCCTTGACTGTACCTGTAAGTTTTTACTATTACTCAGTAGACCACTTATTGACCTGGAATAAAACAAAATTAATTGTAATGTTTAATATATAAAGAAGAACCTATGTACCCTATGTTTGGTCAGCGGGGGATAGACTGGGTGGGATTATACCACGACACTGAATACAACAGGACATAGTTTGGGGATATTGAATTCTCTATTTTAACTTATTTTTATTAAAACCTTTTTAATTATAACTCTTCAATTAGTTTCTGTATATAAATAGGAACTGGCTTTTAATAAATCTGTTGGGTAGAATAACGATTTGTTTCTTTCTAAGCAAATCGATCATAATTCAGCGTCATAATATGATTGTTTACAGGTGGTTTGTATAATTAAAAAATATATATATATTTCAGGTATTTAACGTGTACTTTCTTAAAGAATGTTTATATCAGTACACGACTTATAAACTAACCTAGATTTGTAAAAACCACAACACCCAGTCCCAGGGCATTAATTCATTATTGTGAGAGGGTAAAACCCATATTTCAGCAATTATACATTTTTCAGCCATGTTAGGAATCAAACCTGGGATCCTTAACTCAGTAGATAGAAGCCCTAGTTTGTATAAAAAATAGTACATGACTACTGAGTAGGCCTATAGTGTATTTTCAATCAAAACAATTAATCTAATATTTAAAGAATTCATTGGTCGGTGTACACACATGAATCATAATTTTAATAACACGAAGAAGACTCGCTATCCAATCACGCATAGTTTGCAAATTCCAAACAATGTTTTAATATACTCTCTATTTGCCGTTAAAGGTAGCAAATTTACCATAAATATGTTTATTTATTTGTTGTATTTAAAAATATATATATCCGATTGAATTATAAGTATATCTATATTCAACAGCTAATTTTCATATATTTTATATAATAAACCTTTGTTAGTCTAATAGTTGTAGGCGATTATTATAGTTTACATTTAATTATAATATACAATAGTATGTTCTTACTGTAGCCAGTGAGACAGTTGAAATTGTTGAAGTGACAAATGTTCGAGAATGTTCGCAGCTGGCAGCCATAGTCCCAAGCACACACAGGGTTGTATTCAGCTGTGCAGGCCCGCTGAGGGCATTGTTGTGCGTCACCATAAACAACCATCACTGCCCCTACAAATAATTAACAACTAGATTTGTATATTACGATTGTTAAGGGGAGGAAGAGATGATTCCTAAATGTGAACAAATCTTTTGAGTTTTATTTATTATTACATTGTATTTTATAGTTTGCAATAACAAAACACTTCATGCCATTTGAGAAACATATCATGTACCGGTAGTTTAAAATATCAAGATGTAACGTTTGATTTGTTGAAATGCAACCAGTTTTAAAAATCAGAAATCAGTAGAGGAGAGGAGAGATTATATTCTTGCCGAGTCAAACCAAATGATGCATCCTAAGCAGTTACGCAACTTCTTACAATCTCAGACAAACCACACGATCAATTTTCAATTCTCCACAAAGGGAACAGCTCAAAACATTCAAGGTAACCAATACCCCCTCCTCCCCCCCTCCCCCCTCGTTCACGTCAGTTATTAACTCAATCCTCGGGATTTATCACATTTTACTGACAGGATATTAATAAGTCTGAACGGTGAGCGCGTTGACTAAGTAAATCTTATTTGTTCTGGTTGGCCAGTGACTGACAGAAGCAGGTTCTGATCTCGTAAAGATGTACTGACGAGCCTCCTCACTCAACCATCATGACATTCTCGTTTGAAAGGTAATGTCCACATCTCAAGCATCGGACACCGGGATTGCTGATAAGAATCCCGACAGACAGATTACAATCCGATCCCTTGTGAATGAGGTCATCTTGAATAGTGAGTAATGCACGCAATCCTCACCATTCGCACCATTCACATTTGGAATTCTCAACTGAAAGTTTTTTTAACTATTTAGTTTAGAAATGGGCAATACATTTCATTATTGGGAACAGTTAAAAGTAATTTAGTTGCCTACTTCTTGTAGTTGAGTCGTTAGTGAAATTCATCGTTCTCGGTCGATAGAAATACAACCTGTAGTTCAGTTGTTCGCAATCGACCTACATCTTTCAGTCTAGTCCTCCACCAGTTCTCAAACTAGCGCGTGAGAGTGAGTTCTTATTTCCCCCTCAAATCACTAATTACATAGTAAGGGTCAGCCTTTGGGGAACGTTTCTAAAGTTTATTTAAGTGAGCTAACGAATAATAGCCGTGTACGTTTGTCATTATAACTATCCCAAGATTTAATAAAATAAAATAAACATATTTTTCATAAGAAATATAATACTTTAAAGTAAAATTTGATTACTTACAACAGCACCAGTTGTTAGATTCATGATAGCCTTATTGGATGCAGCTAAAGTATTATACTCTATATACTAACGACCACCCAAGCCACTGGCATCATTGTAAATATTAGGACACACAAAGGCGACACAATAGAACTGATGTATAGATGCTCCGAATGCAGTGGACAACGTACAATAAATAAACACGAATCGTTCAATGGCTGCGCTCCGTCCAATGGAGGCAAGTGAGAGCTTACCTTAACTGTTCAGTAAACTATCAGGGAAGTATTACGTCTGGTAACATATTTTTAAATTAATTTCTCTATCTGTTTTAAAATTGCCCTTTCTGAAAACAGTGATCGTATCACATAGCACGCAGTCTTCATGTTGACAATAATCCAAATATTCGTACAAACGTTGAACGGAAAACTGGTGTTCAGTTCAGTTAACAAACGTGTTATTGTTACAGCTAAGAGGTTTAGCAAATGATTATTCTAGAAATAAGTCCGGTTTGAATAGCATTTTGGAATAATTCAGATGGTAGGTGATATTATGGAGTTTAATTATTTTGAACTATTACATTTTTCATCAAATGTTTTGGCACAGTTTAAAATGTCCAACCACAGGAAGTGAAGATCTAAAAGCGCTGTGAAATTTTGGTAAGAGTTCATAATAAATAAAATTTATTTAATCAGCAAAAAGACTCGGCTCTCTAATAAGATGCAATAGTGTGTTTCTTCGTAAACTTGAGGTCAATTACGAAACCACATTTTGCATTAATTATTTAAGTAACATAGATATAAATATAGTTGAAATAAAATTCCCTATTTGAAAGTTACATTTCTTGCTCTCTAAGTTGACACATGGTTCATGAGCCAGATGGTTTCGACAGGTTTGGGTGTACCAACTCAGTTTCAAGGACTTTAAAATATCAGATGAAGTGTATTGAAGTTCACGTCACAGTAGAAAAGATAGATACATACATATGTACATACATACATACATACATACATACATACATACATACATACATACATACATACATACATACATACATACATACATACATACATACATACATACATACATACATACATACATACATACATACATACATACATACATATATACATACATACATACATACACACATACATACATACATACATACATACATACATACATACATACATACATACATACATACATACATACATACAGAGGTCATTCAACCTAATATAGCACATGCTACTTACCAAGATAATATTTAATAACAAATATTGTTTTATAATATGATCCCTTACCTAAAAGGAATATGAAACGTGTTTTCATCTTGAAACAGTATATAATTAGTAACTAGACGTCAAACAGTTTGTGCTTCTTTTATATACAGTCACAATCTCTATTGACAGTTTTCCTCGTCATCTGTACGTGACCATAGGAGGATTGTCATCAAATGTTGTCAGACAACCCAAGCCATTCGTGATTTTATCTGTATGACTGTGCAATTCCAATGGAAACAATCTCAACTTCCTTTATTCAATGCCGAATATACACGTACTAACAAGAGCTACAACTAGAGCTCACTGAGTATATGATGTGAGCAAATCAGTGCTGCCAATTCACATTAATAAAATTCTTGCCAGAATTCATAAGCAGTGTCTCGTTTCTAACTAGATTTGAATAAATTAAAGCTAAAATTTCAACAATCATTTTTTAACATAGTGGCTAAAATCTGTTGCCAAATAAAATAATTGATTTATCTCTTTAAAATTATAGAAGTCGATATATCCTCTAAAATATATTGAACTGAAAACAAAATTTGCAAATTAATTTTATAGTATACACTGCAATCTTTAAAGAGAATGAATATTTCATGTTTAAGAAATACTTTTACAGCCCACTTGAAAAGAGAATTAGAGCACTAATGACAAACTTAGCTTAAATTCACCTATATCGACTAGATTACAAAATAATTTTTGAAGCATCTTCAAAGAAAAAAAGAAAAACTACGGTGAACAGTGATATATTAATACAAAGATAGTCAATATCTATAAATAAACAGTAAAATGTTATCAATGTTGACTGCAAACAATTTGTTTATATTTCCTAAAATAATTTAGAGCGCTATGCTTTTTAATATTCTATGTAACGTTGACAGCTTTATATGAGTCTATGAATTTCAAATAATTAATTAAACTTATTTAAACAATTTGATTGGATTTGGCTGCACTCTAGTATACAAGTAGTAAGTTTAGAAGATTCCATCCTGCTGCCCTCTACCAGAAGTGTGAAAAAAGCCTTTACGTTAAACTTTCCTTCTGTTAAATCTCAAGTCGGTGATTTGTGGATATGATTCAGGAATTTTCTTAAAGGTGTATATTTCAAAATTGTCTGAATGAATACCATTCCGAGTGGATATAATTCCAGTGGATACAATTCCGAATGTTCACAAAAGCAGTTTATTACAAAGCTATCGGAATGGATACCATTCCGAGCAGATACAATTCCATTTTTTGTGGATATAATTCCAGTGGATACAATTCAGGATTTTCACAAAAGAAGTTTATTACAAAACTATAGCAATGGAAACCATTCCGAGTGGATACAATTCAGCTCCCCCTTGTCAAGAGGTTCTGGGATGGTGAAATGGGGTAAGTTGTTTATTTCACTCCAACTTGCATCTTCTTTAATTGTAGCCATATGCTACAAGCTAAAAAGATATAAATAATACAAAATATATGCGCGTTTATGGAGATTACAGTAATTTATTTTATCTTAAATAAACAGTGCAATATCTTGTCGCTGAGTTGAAATATTTTGGCTGAGGGCTTCCGTCTATCTTGATAAGAGTTTAAGGAACTACTTACCTTATCATATTAGGTGTTTTTTCCCATTAATAATATATACCGGTACTTATTATCATCACTATTATAGAAATAATATTCTTCTTCTATTAAAAATTCATTTTGCATCATATATATATATATTAAAAATAGAATATAATCAGAGACAGGGTAAAATAGCATTAATTATTGGAAATTAGCGTTTTGTGGTATAATTTAGCATTTTGTAGCAGAATAGGTAAAAATGTCTTTTGTCAATGTTCTTAGGGCGTATACAAAGGATTTATGATTACATGTGCTGTGTATGCATTATACGAAGCGTATTTTAACCTTCGCTTGCAATTATTTTCATATGAGAGATTATAAATAATTAATATTAAATTAATAAGGAGGGAAACTGGAAAATTTTGTCAAACACAAACAGAACAATGCAGAATGACTTCAATTGGCATAATATATTTTACACAAATGTGTAACGTCAAAAAATCATTGTAGCCTTCAGTACAAAAATAATAAAAATATAAAATTGATTAGTAAATAGCTGGTATCGTAAATAGTTGGTGTCGTTGAATCAGTTCAAACAAATGTGCAAGTCAAATATAGTAAATATTGGCAAATAAAATAGTGTGGTAACAAAAATGACATAAGTGTGCATATTTTAAATACAAGTGTATCAGTTCACACAAATATGAAATTCAAAAATAGTTAATATATACACAAAAAATAGTTTGGGTAACAAGGCTTCCAAAAACGAAATCAGTCGTCATATTTTTAATAAATAATTGGAGTTAACTGTTAAGCAGACTAACAAATACAAGAAACAATTAACAGAAATGGAAACTGGCTGCCTTTGCTGCTCCAGAAAATACTCCGCACTTGCGTTGTTGTTCTCATACTGCCCCAGAAACTCTATCAGAGCATCCGAGTAATCATTCAGGTAGAGCACAGAGTGGAACCAGCTGTTCCACCTGGTTATTACTGGACTGCGGAAGGTCTGCGTGTTCTTCTTGGAGAGACCGGACATACGCACTTTTTATTTTTCTGGCGTTTAAAAACTCCATCTTCACTTTCACAACAAGCTGGTTCAGTGCCGTTAACTCTTTCATGAAAATATCTCCGTTAATATTTACTTTATGAGCCCAGCATTGAGAATGGAGCAAGTGGTCACCCACCAAAACATTCAGAGCACCGAAGCATGTTTCCATACATAGAGCCGAGTCGGAAACAAGGCCCAGGATGTTATTGTACTCAATGCCGTATTGAGTGATGGATCCATTGATGGCCTGGCAGACCATTAATCCGGTCACCTTGTCGAGGAACAGGCAGTTGGCCAAGAAGACATCCTGCGTAGCAGCCTCGGCAACAGTGCGAAAGAGGATTGCCAGCACACAATGACCACGGGAGTCAGAAGTCTCGTCAACCACGATGACGATGGGCACACCCTGCACCTTCTCTTTCAGCTCCAGCTTCATTTCTTCTCCAATAGGCTGGACAAAGTTTTGTCGTAAATTTATTCCACAAGGTAGATCATCAAAACCTGAAAAAATTAACAAAAATAATAAAATATAACATTTACAAAAATCAGATCATTCCAATGTGTAAGTCACGGCGCAGGGGGAGAGGGAGAGAGAGAGTGAAAAGGGGGGGGGGAGGATAAAATATCAAACTAAATGCACACAATTCTTGTTCAATTGCCATGAGAGGTGGTTGTGAACAAACTTACTTTTTCAAGTATTCGCGCACCACAGGATGGTCCAACTTGTTGATTGGAATGTTTGCCTTCAAGCACATTTTAACAGTATTGTCGATGAAGAGCAAATTTTCCATCTTGGCTTTCTTCTGCTTGTCGCAAACTTCGGTGATCGAAAGCAGTCTCTTTAGGCCGTGTGTCTTTTGCACCTCTTTTCTCCGTAAATGGCCTGCACTTACTACATGTTTATTTAGGCTGTCTTTCTTATCCGACTCTAATCTAATCTTGCTATCATTCACATAAAATTGGTCAGCTTTAAATTGACCCGCACGCTGTTCAACAGTAATCGTCTTGCCACGACCCATCTTGAAAACGATTGAGGAAAACTGCGCGTCGTGCTGTGAGCGCTATGGCCTTGGCCTGCTGAAGATCGAGGAGAGCCCTGCCCTGTGATTGGTTTGTTGGTGTGGTAGAGTGGGTCGTGGGGGTCTGGTGTCAAGACGGCCATAACCCTTCGAATTTCCAGAGAAAGTTCTGTCGCGTCAAGACAGAGTTGGGCTTTCGAAAGGATAGGCGGAAGGGGGGGAGGGGGTTGGCTGGTTGCTAAGCAACGCTAACGGAATGTGGCGATTAGCCGGATGGGCTGTGGAAGGAACAGGATGCTAGTAAAACCCGAGCTGAAGCACTCAGACGAGTGAAACCAATGATTTTAAATCACTTATTTCCGCTGAAAAACATCGTTTTATAGAAATTCTCAGCATTTTATTTAAATACACTGCATTTTCAAGGAATTCGCGTCTATTTCGCTAAATAGAATAATTTAGATAAAATACTCTCAAAATCACGTTTTTCGCGTTAATTCGCGAAGTAAAAATCACTTTATACACTTTCAAATGCCATTAAACGCAAAACAAAAAAAAAAAACTTATAAATACCTTATTTTCGACCCTTTTATTTCTTTCGCGTTTTTCGCAAAAGCAAATTCACTCTATCTCTAAATATAATAAGTTTCTTTTGACATTTTATTTTATGATGCTATGATAAATATCTTGTATTTTTAATGAAGTTTGATCTTACGACGGACAGCAGCTATAGACGGCGTGTGACCCTGTTTGTACAATGACTGTGGAGGATGTGGTGTTCTGCCAGTCGGTCCAGTGCTTCTGTAGCAGAGTAACTAGCATTCACTTCTCTATTCAACATGACCAACATCACCATATTTATTGTTGGTAAGAATGTTTTGTATATTAATAATATTAAACCATTCAAATGATGGTTAATAAAGGGTTGACTTAATTTAACAAGAACTCTAATCGATTAAAAGAAACAATTCATTTAAATTAATATAAGTAATTCTTTAACTAAATGGAATTCGTTGTCTTGGTAAAAAATAAAGTGTTGCTCTCATCTACTCGTTGTTACGTGCCAAGCTAAGAGAGAAATAAATATCGGCATCGCATTTATTAATTGGCATTTAAGTGTATATTAAATCACATTAAACTTTAACTAATTAGGATATGAATTTAAGACACTTTTATTATTATTATTATTATTATTATTATTATATATTATTATTATCATAATAACTCAATGGCTCTATTTTAGAATAGGATATTCCATCCGGATATTTAATTGAGACACCGAATTAAATAGTTTAAAAAATTGATTCTGTGTTAAATACTATTTAGTAAAAATAAAATAAATTATTTTCCTTAACATAGTTAATGTTTTTAAAATTTTTAAAATTACAAAAAAATCGTGAAAATTTAAATAAAAATTTAAATG
>JBCFYV010004615.1:0-20850 GCA_039000515.1 Timema cristinae
TGGGGTGAGAGGTTAAATTACTAGCATTATTGGTAAAATCACATCATAATAATTCTTGCTTTATCATATTTACAATATTGTTTGGAGCTTAGAGATTTTTGTGGCTTAAAAATTAATAGTATGCAAAGGTTTTTCTCAAAATTCAGACTATTTCCTAGCCACATCTAAAGTTCCAAAACATAGACAATCAAGCAGAACACATGTGTACGCCCTAATCAAACTATTAGTTATTATTCTAATATATATCCATCCTACAAATAGCAACTATTATATGAATATGTTATTTAAAGATATATATGAACATTATTAATCTTCACCTTGAAAACTATGGAAAATTTAATTTTAATCTTTGACCCCTCTAATAGAATTATAAATGTTTCTCTTAACTATTTTGATTTTATTTGATTTGATATATTTTGATATTCAGATTTTTAATTGACTAATTCTAATTCCTTTAACCTCCTCGATTTGTTACTATTATGAAATTAAATCATATTTATTCTTAATATAAACATTAAAATTATATTAAATCCTTAATGAACATAAAGTACACAACTTAACTATGCAATTTACAATAAAGGCCATATGTACAGAATTTTTTTATTTCGTCATTCGAAAGAGTTTTATTCTATGAAATGTTAAACATAAAAAATTTATTTTTAACTGTTTTTATTCAAGAGCTATGAGGGTAAGAAACTTCAATTTTTACGTTTTCCAAATCAAGTTTTAGGTCAAACTTTTTGAAATAAAATTTTGAAAATTAAAATTTAGTATCTTTAATACTATACCTATTTGATAAAGCTGGGATTTTACCGTAGTTATAAGCATACTCTATATAAAATACTCAAAGTTCCCTTAAAATCAACACAATTCAACAATTGTTTATTAATACTAATTCATCTATAAATATTAAATATTAGTATTCATGCGATGTATAAATGTATATACTTAAGATTAAAAATATATTCAGATTTAAATATGCAATGTTTTACTGAATAACTTGATTTGCGTATGACATAAAAATATGCACTGAAACTCCAAGTTGGCTCTCGGGATCAAAACTTTGTAGGGAAGTGTAGCTTAGTCGACAAGAACGGGTGATAGCCCACCTCCACAGCAGTTACTCCAGCTGTATTATTATCACAGACACACAAGTAATCTGCAGCCCATGCGAGATTTCTGTTTGAACGATCATTCACAAGTTGTCTCTTAAAATATTTAGACTCATATTAAATATAATATTTAGCAACGTGTCTTACTACCCGTTCGGGTAGACTCATATGGTAGTGATATTAATATTTATACCACTATCAGGCTTATTTCATTATTAAAACATGTTGTAGTAATTTTTAGATGTGTTTTATTTGTGATCTCTGTGAACTGTAAAGAAACTATATATATATACATATATATTAAAATAATGGACAATGGTTCCTTCCATCACAACCTGGAAAACGTAAAGATTTGAAACCGAGAATGAGCATAATGTATTATATAGGCAGATAGGCTTTATATTTATTTTATATGTTAGGGGTTTCCAGAATCAGTAACACAGAATATACAATCTAATAAACAATAAATGGCTGTAAGCGATCGCCCAAGGTTTCGACACATTGTATATCAAGAATAATGAAATAAATATTTAACATTTAAAAACACTTTTTACAGCCATTGTATAAAAAAATCTTTTTCATGAAAAAATTGCAATTTGGGCAGTTTATAGTGTTTTAATTTCTTAGCTATTTGAACTAGTTTAGTCATTATTAATGCAGAAAAAGGCATTATTTTATATGGTTTAAATTGGCAAAACTTATTACTCTGAATACATTAATATGCATATGGAAAAAATAATTTCACGATCTTCAATTTAGTGAACACTGCAATTATTATTTTCAAATAAATTACTTATGTTTTTATATGTATTTATATTTTTATTAGAGGTAGAATATTTATACTGTCAGTCAGACTTAGATCTTGGTTCATATGGGATTATCTGCATGATAAATTTTATTGATTAATTACATTTTTATAACATTAAAATTTTGTGATTATTTACATTTTAAATCATATGGGCGATTTTCCTCAAATTAGTTAGGCCTAGGTTATAGGTAAATATAATGTGGGCATAAATGGTGATTATGAAAGCATTAATATATATAAACATGCACTTTATCTTAAGAAGCAAACCCAAAAAGTCAAGTGGTTACAATTAAATTGATTATATTGTTCTAATATTTGATAATTTTAGGAATATGGCAAGTTTCCAGTTAAATAGAATTATTGAATTCTAAGACATATACAACATCCAGAAGAAGGCCGAGAAGTGTTCAAATAATAAATTCTACGCCCCTACCAGAAATCGAACCCGAAGCCCTTTGCACTGTAGACCATCCCACTAGCGACTGAGCTAACGTGTCGGGCTATGATACTATAATTATATCACATTTATAGCCTGTATTTTCTTACGTTCTCTCCCACAACTGTCAAACTGTTAATTGAGTGGCCTCTTGAAAATATGCTTGATAAGAAATAAATTATTAATCGCCTTAAAAATTGTGTGAATGCAAGAATCTACGTTTAAGCTTGCAATTTTTCCAGCATTTTATATGGCTTAAATTTTGAAAACTATTCTATTGGAATATTTAGAATTTCTCTGTTAATCCCACCTATAAGGGTATAATTAGGTCAAGTTAAACGTTGTAGTTCCTATATAAGTAATCTATAATGATAATGTGCCAATTAGTGAGATACCCTGTTGGGCACCTAAACAATATAGGAAGGTATAGTGTTAATTATTTATGTATTTTTAACTCACTTAGAGAGTAATTTTAGGCCCAAGTATGATATTATAGTAGTAATTGATGTTTGCATTTACAAGAGTGTGAGCACTTTGAATTTACTTCAAATGAAAAACCGCTATTTACTATTGTAACGACAGTCTTTCTACCGATTTTTTAAATTATTTTTTTGCAAATAAATAATCTAATAAAATAATTATTTCATTCACAAAGGAATGTATTTTATTACATATGACTCATAAAAAATTATGTGTGTGAGAGAGAGAGAACGATTTTTATTTGGATTAATTTAATCAAAATAACTGAAGCATTCTTATCCAAATAAGATGTAATAATAATATTTAGCACCGCGTATTACTACCCGTTCGGGTTTTACGCTTTGAGTACTAATTACGCAAATGGATTAGGAATTGGAAAGGTTGAATTAGAGGAAGTGAACCCGCATTAGCGTGGAGGGAGGGTGGAAAACCATTTAGGGAAAACCACTCCCAGTTCACCCGACCGAGATTCGAACCTCGATCTCCCCGTCCTCAGCAGTCAAGCTCAACCCAACAAGCGCGTTAGCCAACTACGCCACCGAGGCGGGTAAATAAGATGTAACTTAAATATAATCGCTCTCCAATGTTTTTAGACACTTTGAATTATTTAGTGATTAGGTTTTGAGGTTTGAGTTATTCTAGGGTGCAAGGAGAAGGAAACACAATTTTATAGTAAATGCACCATATTTACTTGGAGAGTGGGTTGGAAAACTATAGAAAGAGAACACATGTGGAAAGCCACCTAAAAATGTGTAAAAATTATATATATATTTTTTATTTGTCTAGGTAAATTATTAATAAACCCACCTTTTTATTGTAAACTCGAGTTTATTGCTGCAAGTTCCTAGTAATTTTTTGAATACATATTTTCTACCTGATTCACCAACCGATTCAAGTCCTTATCGAAGTTTGACTTTATATAATATATGCTCACTTTGATATAATATATTATATGTCACATGACTTGCACAAATGAACAACGTAATCATCAGTTTTGTTCAATTCTCTCTCTCTCTCTCTCTCTCTGGTGTAATTTTATATATATATATATATATATATATAATTACATATATAATTATATATATATATATAATATATTATATATATATATATATATATATATATATATATATAATTACACCAGAGAGAAAGAAAATTGAACAAAACTAATGATTACGTTGTTCATTTGTGCAAGTCATGTGACATATAATAATATATTATATCAAAGTGAGCATATATTATATAAAGCCAAACTTCGATAAGAACTTGAATCGGTTGGTGAATCAGGTAGAAAATATGTATTCAAAAAATTACTATATATATATATATATATATATATATAAAATTACAGCTTATATAGTTGTATAAAACATATTTATCTTTATAATACGCTTTATCTCTAATGAAAAATCATTATTTGCCTGTTTTTTTATCAGAATAAATAATATACGTTTTGAAATGATAATTTAGGCCCTAATATTGTTTCTATTACAGAAAAGACATGTGTGATACGGAGTACATGTCCGGTGTGGTAGAACTCCCTCCTTACTCAAATGATAGCATTAATAGACATAAGTATTCTGATGTTGAATGTACCGATTCAGAGTTCCAAAGCTCTGAAGAAGATGATAGTAGTGAGATTAGTTCAATTGAAAATGAAGAATTTCGAGTTGTATAGGAAAGTGTGGATGATATACCTAGATTATTGATAAGAAAGATACCTCCGTCAAAAATAATATAACAGGAATCATGGATAGATATTTAATATTTTCTTAAATAATCCCACAATTTGTACCATGGGTAGGTACCAACTGTGAAAAAAATACGTCCGCGAAGTTGCCCTCTCCCCCAATTTAAAAATTCAAGTTTTTTTTATTGCAATCGTTTGTTTTTCACTTGTTGCAGATTGTTCCACAAATATTTTCGTTTGTTCTGTTTTGATAGGCCCACAAATGATGTCTACATTGGTGTGGCCAACTTCACAGTAACACCCCCCCCCCCCCCCCGCACCCCTCCACAGCACACATTTTTATGGTTTCCGATCGTTTGTTTCCGGATTATACCGCAAAAAGGCTCGTTTGTTCCGCATTTGTTCTTGCACAAATGGGACATGAACTTGTGACACTTTGCTTACTCGTGAGGGCTAACTTTACCGTAGCCCCTCCATTTTGAAAAATGCATGTATTTACTATTGCATTCGCTTGTTTCGAATTGTTCAGCAAAAATTTCGTTTGTCCGTTTTGATAGGCCCACAAATGGTATGTTTACATTGGTAGTGCCAACTTTACGATATCTTCCCCTCACTTTTGAGAAATGAAATTTTTATGGTTGCGATCATTTATTTCGGATTGTTAAAAAAAAAATGATTTACGTTTTGATACATCCCCAAAATTAACTATACTTTACATTTGACATTCATGAATTCACCCTTCTCCTCTTTTAAAAACATTTTTTTTTATGATTACAATACTGTTTCCTTCGTTAGTTCCGGATTGTTCCGCAAAAAAATAATCAGTTTTCCGCTTTGATATGCTCACAAATGATATGTTTACTTTGGATCTCCACGAATCTGCCTCACCATCTTTTCCCCCTAAAAACATTTAAAAAATAAATTTTATGATTACAATAATTTGTTCTTCGTTTCTTCGGGATTGTTCCGGAAAAAATAGTTTGATATGTCTTTATACGCCCATAAATTGTATGTTTACATTGCACGTCAATGAGGTTGACTCCCTTCCCCCATCTTTTAAAAATCCATATTTTTATGATTGCAATAATTTGTTCCTTTTTGTTCCGGAAGGTTTCTAAAAAAACGCACATTTCGTTTTGGCAGGACAACAGAAGATTTATTTACACTAGGAGCGTAGATTGACGCCTTTAAGGCAACCATATTCTCCACATGAACACATACAACTTTTAAAAATCGTATTTTATCTCTGCAAACGATAATTTTTTCTAGTAGTAGCTAGCGTGTAACCCGAACGGGTAGTAAGACGCGGTGCTAGTAGTAGCTCTCTCACAATATTTCAAAACTTGAACATTTTTTGTTTAAAGTTTGTTTTTATTTTGTTTGAGTTCCTTAACATGTTTATCTTTATTTCGTCCTGAATTTCTTTAAAAAAATGTGTTTATTTCATGTTGATAGTTTTAAAATTATTATATTTTTATCACTATGCTAAGCTCCGTTTCCTCACCTCAACGGGATAAAATAACAAAATTTGTATTTTTTATTTTATAACTTTATTAGTTTGTTCCAGATTATTGTGCATTATATTTTAGTTTGTTAGTTCTTAGATCTCCTACAAACGCTAAATAAACTAGTGTCACTAGAGATGATGGCCTTTTGTATGTGCCACCTGTATAGTAACACAGGGTGTCAAGTAAAGAATGTCCCACCCTCTGTTTCAAAGTATGAAAAATATTGTCTTTGATTCGCTCACTATGCACAAAAAAGCAATAAAATGGTGGAGCAAGTCAGAAATACAAAAACTTGGTCTTCAACTTATTGCATTCCATAAAACTCATAGTAAAGAAAAATATTTTTTTAGGCCTCGCTTCGTCCTAAGCTTCAAAATATTGGTTTCGTCTAATTGGGCTGTTGTGAAATTACCGAAAGATACCCGAGATCTTACCTCCTTCTTCCCCCACCCCTTCAAGAGAGCTCATAATTAGGTTATCCTAAAGTATTGACATCGCACCCTCCTTTTGTTTGGTACTATTACTGTTATGATGTAGTAAGTAGTACCTTTGACCGCAAAGAGACATGATTGGAAGGAAATGTCAATTATTCCAACTCTGACACTTACGAAGAAGACTAAGAAACTCCTCGACAGTAAAAATTATTTTTTCAAATCAAAGTTTACTAACAGGACCTAGAATAAATTTCCAAAAAAATTGATTAAAAATATCTATAGAATAGCCTGAAATTTTAAAAAATTGCTAAAAATTTGTCAAAAAAACCAAACTAATAAATTAAACAAAAAATCGAAATGAATGCACATGACTAAATCAAACACGTGCCTTTACAAATGGAAAATAAAAAATAGCTATGCAATAAAGTCTTTTAACAGCTCAACTCTTGAATTCTGGTAAATATAATATTGATTTATAAAAATTTAGTTTAAAAAAAAATTCCCATCCCATCGTTTAATTTCAGCATCTAATCGATTATAGAGATTTTACAAACATGACAAACAAATAGGATACATAGTTAATTTTCAACATTATCTTATCATTCCTACAGCTATTTGATTAAAAACAATAGGTTTGAGTATTTATGGATTATAAAATATCGATATCATTTAAAAATATATTAATTTAACATAAGTGCCTTGATCTTACTCAAACCAGAATGGGCTACCTTGAAGTTGGCCCCTCTTCTCCCAATGTAAACATACTAGTTGTGGGTTTTTCAAAACAGAACAAGCAAAATCATGTGTCTAACAATCCGGAACAAGCGAGGAACAAACGATTGCAATCAAAACACCATGAATTTTTTAAAGTGTGTGGGGGAGATGTTTCCATGAAGTTGGCCCCTCATGAGTAAAGAAAGTGTCAAATTTACGTCCTATTTGTGCAAGAACAAATACACAGCAAACGAAACTTTTTGCGGAACAATTCGGAACAAACAATGAAACAATGAAAATGTAAATTTTCCAAATGTATGGGGGGAAAGGGGGTGGGGGAGGTCTACCGTAAAGTTTTCCCCCAATATAATAAGCATATCATTGTTGGGTTTATCAAAACGGAACAAACGAAAATTTTCGCGGAACAATCCAGAACAAAGATTGTAATCATAAAATCTTGACCTTTTCATAATTATAGACCAACTACGGACGTAAATGACGGATATCCAGCCAGAAATGTAATCGAAGAGAGCTCTACTGAATGTATTGCTCTTTTTGCAAGCTAATCAACACATCCCAGCCCTTTCTACTCGGATACTTCATCACTGACCAGCCAACGAAATTATCAAACACACTAAGTTCAAACAGTTGACCCAAGGAGTATCAGCTTACGTCTGTGCTTCTGTGCCGACACAACAAGGCTGCTTGACGTACACTACCATAATAAAGCTGAAGTCATGTATCCATGCGAAGCTCTAGAGTTGCCAGTGGTACTAATGCCCTTAAATTAAACTCTCTTTGGAATTTTAAAGTAATGTGGGAAATTCTACTTTAAAAATTTCAACCATAGCTTGGACAAATTGTGTGGTCATATAAATAAAAGTAGATACAGACTTACTTAAACAGAGTCATGTTTATAAACAAATACATTTCCTTTAATTAATTTACCAACTAAATATTAAATATTCCCTCTAATGGTATGATTTTGTTTCAAGAGTTGCATTTTAAATATATTACTCGCCAGGCTTATATAAAAAGGAACATTTAAATATGTGAATAAATTCCGCTTTCGTGATAAACTTTACAAAGTAATAAGTAGGAGTATATCAGGTGTGAAGCGTTAATATTAATATTATTTATCAACATAAATTTATGAAGTCCTAAATTAAATGGTTGCATATATAGTCCAACTATTGTAAGATCTGTAGCAGTATTGCTCGAGCTTTTGTCTAGACTGACAGGACTATTGGGTGCTGTCATGTGAACAAAGACGAGCTCAAAATTTTCAGCCATGTGACGAAAGGATTTGTCAACAGTGGGATAAGGATAGAAAATTGTGAGACAAAGATATAAAATGGGAGAATTTACTCGGTTTATATTAGCTCCATCAATGGCCAAATATTCTCGCTTTTAGTTATGTCGGGGATGGTGTTCTGAGTTAAGAAAAAGCTACTGGCAAAATTGACAATCCAGCTTTGTAAAACTTATCTTATGTTTAAAGGTAGATTGACCTTATGTAATCAAGAGACTGACAATACTGTTTCCCAATAGTAGCTATACAGTTCCCACATACATGATATCCACTACAGTCTCCCAAAATAATGACCCTTTTTAGATTTGGTACAGATTTGAAAAAAAAATTGCAAATATAAACTCACCTTATTAAAAAATCTTAACTATTTTAAATTTAATAATATCTATTAATTTCTATAGAAGTTCTATGAATATATCCAAGCTAATCAGTTTAATTGAGGATATTTGAGAGCAGAAATTTATAGAATGAAACAGTAAAAAAAAGGACAATCTGGCTAGACAGACGTCCAGTTACTTATTGGCTGAGCTTTTAATTTAATACTGTGACTGTTTCTATGATTTATTTTGTAGGAAGTGATATGTTAGTGACTATTCTATGCTATGTTTTCAGACATGTAACATGTACTGTTGTGTATTCCTCAGCACGCGAGGAATGTGAGGCAGTACAAGATCTATGTCTGGTTCACTACTGTCCTCCAGGCTTTCAGTGTTATATCTACACACCCCCTGATTGTGAGGGCTGCAACTCTACCCCTGACTGTCAAAAGATGCAATTATAAAGGAATAGTTGATCATATTATATTATCTATCATCTTTACGATCGGGTTCTGCAATTTTCGTATAATAAAGATTGGCAAAACTTATTGGATAATTGTTTTTAGAAATAAAATGTTAAAACAAATTATTTAAAAAAAATATGGGTTTCTAAAATTAATTATTAGCTTATCTCTTGAGTTAAATGTTATCCAATAAATGTCTACACATATATTTATTTTTAGCCTCTTGACTCCCTCACTCTATTTTAAAACTTTTTTACTACATAAATAACTACATAAATATATCCAAATAGATCAATTTTATAAAAATTAAACTGATTTTTGGTCCTTCGCTTGTAGCTTACTAATAATCCGGTATTTCTGTATATTTACACTAATAAGGTATATATGATGAAGGTACAAGATGTTTTGAAGACCAGAGCTAGAGTTCAACTATTGAGACGGTACCTGCATGAAGCATCTACTTCTGCCTTGGAGCTAGGGATGCCAGTTAACTCTGCTTCTTGCAGTATGGGTGGCATCTTCTCCAAACAGGTGTTCAGGTTGTATTTGCAGTGGATCTGACGCGTCGTGTTTTCATGGTGAACCGACATCTCTTGGTCACCCCCGACCATCACTGGAAAGAGATTGGACAATATAGTCAGATGAAGAGATGTTCTGTGTTAAGGCCACATTACACGTAATGACTTCCCCGTGGGCTATTGGTCCGTGGAGTTTTAATGCCTGTCTAGTTAGCGACAATATGTCTGATAGTAAGGAAGAAAACACGGCATAGTCTTATAAAGGTCAATTACTCCTTAGTGTAACAACGCAAATCAATCGCGTTTAAGAAAAATGAACAATCATAAACTTACAAGTTGCCCCTTAGCAACAAGAAAACAATGGCTGCGATTATATACACTGACAAGAGCCTGCTGGAAAACACGTGAAACTGGAGACTTACGCATGCGCAATAGAATAAGTTGAAATAGAGAAGCCCAAGCTGCTATTAGACGCAACAACTTTCCCATGGGCTTCTTGAAAATATCCAAACATTCGGATATTCATGGGGAAGTCGATATGGCTCTCCCCATCCACATGGTTTTGCTGCATTAAACGCACCAACTTCCCCATGGACTCCCTGAGATGGGCTCTCTCGTGGGGAAGTTGGTGCGTGTAATCCGGCCTAATGGTAATGTTTACTAGCTGAAACACTAAATATATCCTGGAACCAGATGTACAATCTCTTGTAAACTTACAAATTATTTGTTGAATAACATAAGTTATTGAAAGTTTCTTAGGTACTAATTGAGTAAACACTGTATATTTATAATTATTTTAACAACCATAGTGTGTATTTTTAATTATAATTCACTCACATTTTTCTTATTAATAATCTAATCAACTATATTTATCTTAGAAATTGTTTTGAATAGGTAGCTGTTCATGAATTTTTGCCATATTATTACTATGGTGTAGCTTACACGTGGATAAGCTTATTTTAATGTTTTGAATTTAAAAAGAGGAGTGAATATAATGTTTAAATACTAAGAGATCATATTAATCAACTGGGGTTGATTATGCTATGCATATGCATATGTCCACAACATAACTGTCCATTAGCCCATCACGACAACATTTCAAACAGGTCCAATAATTATTTTTACATTTTATTCTATAATGCGTTTATTTTTGATTGGTTCCTTATTTTTTATTTTCTATATCAACTAGAATTTTGTCCCGTTATTCGCATGGGTAAGCCACTACAAACTATATAAAATTAGGACGATCAACATCCGGCTACCATCATTTTGATAATTCCTCCATATACAATCCTGAGCTAACTATGTAAATCACAAACCAATAATCATGGAAATTAATAAATACATTTTAAAAAGGTTTGAAAAAATATTTTGATCAGTTCACAAACTTAGTACCCAAACGAACGCAATCCATTGACAACTCACTATTTAGCTAAGCAATCATAAGATAAGTAAAACGAAGTAATATACATCATTTCAGAAACATGCTGGATGCAGATTATCAAAGTTTACCAAAGAGTCTACATAAATATGATACTCTGTTACAGAAACATATTGAATAATATGCATAGTAAAGAGTCTGTAATGCGTACGCATTGGTGCTGAACAGAATACAAAGAACAAACAATATTGTGAAATGCTGGCACCCAAAATTATAAATTTTATCCATGGTCATCACGTTTAGGCATAGATTTGGATAATTTTGGAGTAAGTAAATACAGATCAATGGGAGAATGAAATTATAATATTACTAGCAATATTTAAATAGAAATAGAATCAGATAACCCATCAGTTGAAAGTATTTCCTAAATCAGAGTCAAGTCGACAGAATTGATACCAGCTGCGGTGATTACAAAACCAAGAACAGAAATTTGTTACAAGTTGAGGTTGTACAATGTAGGGGATAGCTGTAAGAAGAACAGGGACAAGATAATCAGAAGACAAAATATATAATAATGGGCTGTGAACCTTGAATAAATTAACAACATTACATTATTTAAAATTTATATTATTGTGTTTTAAAATATTTTTTTAAATTTATATGGACACAAAATATGAACATTATATTATTGTATAGTGATTACGTAGATCCTGATAGCGGTGGGCAGTATTTTAGTGGGGATGCCGGCAAACAGGCTATGGACGAAAAAGTAATTCGGTCTGATAACTTTTCAAAGCTTTTAGCTCTCAGTCAGCACCAAAGAAGCCATGGGGCTACTGTAGGTGTGAATGAATGGTATGTCGCGCTATCCCTCCACTTTAACCACTCCACCATATGTTAGAATGTTGAGGGGGTGGAATAAACATGTGTTACCACACTACACATTTATTTTGCGATGTGATCATAATACTTATGAGCGTCGATGGACGCTTCAAGAGTGCTTCATATTAAAACACTCCCACCCCCTTTGGAGTGTCTCTCACAGTAAGCTCTAGTTTCAACCCTCATCTATCTGGACGCATCCCGTTCAATTAATTCAATAAGTAATTCCCATCCTCCCCCTCCAAAATTTTTTTTTTTCATGGCACTCCGATTTGGGAAGTAAAAATGTCAAACTGAGTCAAATTAGACAAGTGCGAAGGATGATGAATGTATGTATGCCTGAGAACACAACAGTTTAGGGCAGTGCTGATGCCCTCTTTCTATTTTCGGCTAATATATTAGCTTTGAGAGCCTGCCCATGAGCTCAACAGTGCTTGAGAGAACGTCAGACATCTTTATTGCTCATTCATTGTTGGGCTTGTTGTTAAACCTGTCTGTTTAGGATTACAAACAAGTTGTCGTTGTATGGGACACTACCATCACGGTTAAATATGTACATTTTATGAAAGTGTCACCAGCACGTCTAGCTTTCCTTTCGTTATATTCGGTTGTGTGAATCATCAGAGGAGGTCCATGGTGCTGCTGTGGATAGTACAGAATACTTGTGTGCAGTTAATGTAAGAAAAAAACAATTCCAGGCGTCAACCCTCAAGCGAGCTATATCAACAGATCTGCTATGGATATAGGGTGTATTGTGGTCAGTACAATGAATGCTCCAGCAGTTAATCTCAGTTTTCTAGATTTAACCCACTACCTACTTATTAAAGTAAACCTTCAATTGTCCTCACGAGGTTGAGTTAACCCCGTTTCAGACTAATTGCTCCACTTAGAACTCCGGAAGCGCCGGGATCAAACCTGTGGCTCTATGGTCAGGGACTCTGATCATTAGAAGACAGAGATGGTCAGTTAATCTAAGAGTGAAAGGATGCAACTTGGTTTTACTGCCAAATGAGAGGGATTTGTTAAACTAAGTTTGTAGTTTGAGTTTGGTTTCTGTTTGAAGGCCATCGCGCGGAATAAACCAATATGAATATTCAGTCTGTCTCTTGTCGCTTACACCTATTCAAAAACAAATGTAAATGATAAATGAGTCTTTCAAGCTCCACTAATATATGTCAGTTGCCTATTTTTGGAATGAAAAACAAAACACAGACCGATACTTTGTACCTTATATATGAAAATAACATATCTCTGGTAGGGGTAACTCAAGATGTTTAAGAAACACCAAAATACCACAAACAAACTTACTTTGAAGTGATGGTGGATACAAGTTTGTCCATTTTATAGATTATTTCCAAAATATCTCCAAACCTTTAAAAGCTTACTTAGATTAAATAGAAAATAGATTCATTTTGAATGCGGGAAACATCTGAGTTTATGAATTCTCTTAGTTTAGAAGGTTTGTTTGAAAGTCTGTTTATTGGAGATTTGGATAGTGAACGATAAAAATTACAATTAATATTTGGCAACATATTGAATATAACTTTATATCAAAATAAACTCTAGATAGTTTAGTTGCACTAAAATAAGTACGCCACCTTATCGCTTTCTTGAGTTATTTTTTATCAATCTCACTCATTAAATCCTATCCCTAACTTGCGCTAGCTCTATCAATTCCACCTCATTACTTTCTCTTTCTCTCTCTCTCTCTCAGGTCCATTCTAATGTTATCCTTCCATATGCGTCTAGGTATTTGCAATAATGCATCTTCATATTCTGTTTGCCAGACAGTATTCAACACAATAAAATATAACATCACTAAGTTTTGGGAATAGAAACATTTGACGATTTTTTTGTATTTGACACTATAGGAAGCCTTAATTAAGCTTGTTACATCATTTCATTAAGTTTATTAAAACCTTTTCGACAAACCACAGAGTTTGATTATTTCTAAGACAAATCATTTCAGCAGTCTAGCATAAAACAGCCGAGCCTTAGCCAAACAGCCATTTAGCTATTTTACACTGCTAAAATAGCATGGGGATGAACTAGTGAACATGTGAATATGTTTGTAAAAAACCTATGTTACAACACATTCACATTAATTAATTTATATAATTTGGACACTAATGGTTTTCCCAGTTTGTTAAGTGGATTAATGATGCAATTTGAGGTGTATATCAATTAAATAAATATGGTTTAATATGTCGGTTATTTAAAATGTTTCAAATATAATCTGGCAAAAGTACACATCCTAATAGTCAGAGACCAGTATTTCTCACTCATTATGACTTGTTTTCATGGCTCCAGCTTTATTTAACTGTACAAAATATTATCACTCCCTTCATTATATAATATGTAGATACATTTCATAGACCTAATTTATTAATACTCTATAATAACACGGATAAATAAAACACGGTAATAAGGTGTGTCATTCACACTTTAAATGGAAACTACTTTATCAGACTTCCAGTAGTTTTTAGAGCGACTGTCCTCAACATTTTCAACACAAAAATGGTCACTTTAGATTAATATGGTAGGACATATTTAGTTCAAACTTATTTTTAGATACAAATATTGGGTTTTATCATCTTATAGCCAATATTTTTAATTTATTAACAGTGAAAATTTCCAGCACTTTGCATAGATTTTATGTTATAAAAAAAATATGTTTAAGGTTTAAAGTTCTAAACAACACAGAATCTAAGGACATACCAAATATTGTTATCCAAGTCCATGAAGGTAAAATAAATAATTGTCTCCTAGGTGTAATGAAAACTGTTTCCTACAAAGAAGTGAGCATAGTCATTGCCATGATGAAACAACTAACTGATTTCTAAAAACTTCATTTTGTAGAGTGTTTAGGACTGACTACTGTACTGATCGCCTCATTTTAAAGGAAACCAGAAACTTATTGAACTAGGTTAAGTATATATATAAACACCTTTTTTTCCTACTTAGTCAAGACTGAAAAAGAACTAAGTAAAATACTAATTAACAAAAAAACAAAAGGTGGGGGATAATACAACACGTGGTTTCCCACGAGGTGGTTTAAATCACAATCCATTTACCATAAAGATTTAGAATTTATTAAGAGAAAAACAAAATTTAAAAAGATTAAAACATATTGTGTGATTTTAATTTAAAAAACAAAAAAAAGGAAAAGTTTTTACATTTGCTACCTTACCGATTTGTTACAAACACCCATCACAAAAGATGTCTCCATCAGAAGATCATAGAAACAAACATAAAATTAATAAAGATAAAGAAAATAGTCTTCAACTAAAATACTTAATTCCTAGTATTATTATTATTTAACTATCGTAATATGTAGGATGTCAATTGATAAAAAATAATAGCAACAAAGAAAAACCCGGCCACATTGTTGACAAATTTGGCGTTACATTCCAATACAAAAGGTTATCTAATAATAAAAACTTAAAAGATCATGATAAAAATATCAAACTACACGGAAACTTTACTTCATAATACTAAAATAAGAAATAATATAAAAAGGAAAACGACTACATGTTAATTTGGAAAAGAATTTCAAATTATTTAATACAAAGGAAGAAAGTAAAATATCACGTCTCACCAGTATTACAGACAAAAAGGAAATAGGCCGAGACAACCGCGTTACTTCCCAATCAGGAAATTCATATCTTAGCTGATGGCCAATCAGTGACAAGTTTGTCAAGATAAAGAAAATGGGCCAATTGTATTTTAGTTGAAGACTTTACATTTTCAAAAAAACATAGTATAAAAAGAACATTAAGGAAAAATCAAATGCATAAAAAAGGTACAAAGAGATGTAATTATTTAATAATGATAACAAAGATTGAATTATTCATTTATAATAGTTTATTAAAAGTTTTAGTTCCTCAAATTTCCGTTCCCGATCGCCACTTCCTTCCTAATTTCACTTTAGTGCAATAGATTTCGTTACATTGCACTACCAGGGGCTTCAAGGTTGATAGACCTAAGGTTAGTCTATAACCAACAACAGTACACTACCTACACTACCTTGTAAAACTTGAGAAGTGCTATCAGCGCAACTTCCAAGAAACGTCCATATATTGAACTATTTGGACTGTTTAACAGACACCAAGCTAGAGTTGTGATGTTGTCATATCTATCAAGTTTAGTTCTGAAAGAGTGAAGGGGGAGCGAGCTAATCGGTTGCTTACATGGGTCAAATTTCTTGGAAGGGAAAGGCTATAGCGCGGCTTTTATCAAAGACCACTCACTTTGCAGAAATCTGCTGTTTTATTTATAGGTTGAACTCAAATAATTAGTAGTATGGTTTTCTTTATATTTCCTACCTAGTGGAAGAAAACAGGTTTCATTCGACTTTTTCGTATTAGACTGGATTGCTGGTGACGAGATTGGGGTTGAAAAACCAGTAGAGTATACTGAGGGTGTATTTTCTTAAACGGTTCCAAACACGCTATTATTATTTATTTATAGCACTGCGTCTTACTACCCGTTCGGGCTATACGCTTATATACTAATTACTCTTAATTACTCTAATGTGTTAGGCATCAGAAATGTTAAATTAAGAGGAGGCGCATCCGTATTTTCGTGGCTTGAGAGTGGAAAACTATTTGACCGGAATCGAACCGTGATCTCCCTATCTTCAGAATTGTCAGTCGAACACGGCGGGTAACACACACTGGATTGTTGGTGGTGGAAAGATTGAAGCTCAAATCCCTATCGGGTGAAACAAGGGTATTTTTCACTTAAACTGTTCCCCACTCTCAATCTACGCAAATATAGATACATTTAATCTAAAAAGTCACCTTCCTCATTCCTAGTTCATTAGGGTAAATTGATGTATGTGCATAACTCAAACGGGTAGTAAATCAAAGTGAAAAAAAACAACTATTGTGATGACTATCAAGAGTGTCGACGAAACTTTATTAGTGCCGGGCGACGTAGTTTGTAAAACAAAAAAATATTTTTGAGGTGTTTTTAGGGTATTGACTCCAAGTTAATATGACTCACCTTGGTGGTGCGTAGTTGGCTAACGCGCTAGTCGTGTTGAGCCCGACTGCTGAGGACGGGGAGATCAAGGTTCGAATCTCGGTCGGGTGAACTGAGGTGGATTTTCCTAAATGGTTTTCCACTCTCCCTCCACGCAAATGCGGGTTCACTTCCTTTAATTCAACCTTCCCAATTCCTAATTCATTAGCGTAATTAGTACTTAAGCGTATAACCAGAACGGGTAGTAAGACGCGGTGCTAAATAATAATAATAATAATAATAATAATAATAATAATAATAAAAAATCCAAGCCACGTCCTTTAAGCATTTAGAAATAATAATAAATTGTTATAAAATCTTTTTGAAGTTTGATGAAAACCATATCTCAGCGTCAAACTCGAGTATATATATAGAAGTTTAACAAACTGGAGGAAGGCACATTTCGATGGAGGCGGGGGGGGGGAGAAATACCCCGCCCTATCAACCCTCCCTCCTTCCCAAGCCACCCTCAATGAGTAACACTGGATATAAAACTATCAACAGACACACCTTGGAATGTAGATAATTTTTTTACTCAGCGTCTGACTTAACCCAAGAGTGAAGACAGTGTCAGAATCACAATGGTTGGTTAATTTTCTTTAAAAGATTCATACGTCAATTATGTAATCACTTTTGATGAAAAATATAAAAATCCTAATGATAATAACAGTAATAATAATAATAATAATGGTAATAGAAATATCTTATCAATTGACATAAAAGTATTTTAATTTTTTAAACCTCCTTTCATGGACATATAAAATTGAGGGTCAGATGTATGGAGCCACCATGAAAATTGTTAGAGCCCTTAAAAGTAAGGGGGAAGGGGGGAAGAGATATACATATACATTATAAATAAGAAATTGGGTTGTTTACTTTTCATTCTTGTATTACATAAGCCAGTTACTAATTATTAATGTTATCATTATTATTTAATATAAACTTAGAAATGAACTAAAAATTTCTATTGTAAAACTAGCTTTACCAATATTAGCTTTTAACATGTGCAAAGGCGTAACAAAGGCAGTAATGGACCCATGGTGGGTCACCCCAAGAAAAAAAGGCCCTACACTCCCCACATCTTATGTACAATTATATATTATAAAAACATTTTGACATTTATTATTGGAAATATTTTATAATAGGTAATAATATAGAGTAGGTAGTGTAACGTTATTTGCCACCCTACCATGTAGTTCCCTATATTTTTCTAATTTTTGTGAATAGTTTACAATTTATTTTCGTTTGAAATTAAACACTTCAAAGTTCGGCCGCTGTATTGCCAGCCTGACAAATAATACTATTTTCATCCATTCAATAAAGTAAAAGGACAGAAGGATCAATGTATAATATTGTTTTAAATAATTTAAATAAGGAATTTTGACTTAAGGAAGAACACTTACTTTTTATTAAATATATTAATTATCCTTCTAAGAAGTTTGTTGACACTTCTTTTATTTATTTTGAAAGTCGACCATGATTGATTTCAACGCTATGCGCAGATCTGTCAAACAAGTGAGTGGTGGGTCTCGTGATTGTAAAAGAAGAAAAAAAGGAAACAAGGCAAGACGTAAATAACTCCAAACTAGCGCGCTTTTCAATTCTGACAGATATAAATAAACATTTAATTCTTTAAGAAAGCATTGTTCACATTCATTGGCATATATTTCAATATTTATATTAAACCTGCATTGTAATTGGTTTTTATCCCTAGTCCATAACCAACATTTTATCTTTTGTTTTAATATATTAATTTTCTCTTTGGACTTGGAAGTAAAAAATAGAACATTTTAAAATTTAATTTTGGAAGACTTTCTGTAGGAGACTGGGTCTTCTTCCTCGGTTTTGGTGTAACATGGAGCTGAATCTGTGGAGCTCTTAATTTAATTTATCTTTAAAGTGAAGTAATGGTTGAAAAGTAAAGTGTGAGTAGCAAATGGAAAGCTAAGTGTATATGCAATAGCTAGACTTTATCTTTTTAAGAATTGTGAACGAGTTAACATTAATGAAGTGAAACAAATTTCTGAAGTTGGTGTTCAGCATGGACTAATTCATGGGTGAGGTCGAGCCAACTCTTCAACTTTAAAGTCATATGATTATTTTTTTCTTTTATCAAATATCAGAATTCATGTAAGAACTTTCAGAAAGACTATCGAATTCAAAGAATTAATTAACATTTTATTTTACGTCTAAATAATAATTGTATTGCTTTTTTTCTTCTTCTTTTTGTCTCAAAAATTGTATTTTATTTTGTCAAATTAGAATTATAACTATCCGGAATTCCATAGGTAGTATTGGAATGTGGTAAAAAAGGAAACAATAATAAACCCACAAAAGTTCCAATAATTGTTATTTCATACATTTATTTTTACTGTAGTCTAAATTACATTATATTTCAACAATCCATTTTTATTTAAATTGCTCATGTTTTATTTTAAGTATTCCCCAGTGGTCTCGAGTATTGAGAGTCGTCAGGCCACTGTCTCAATTAGCCGAGATAAATGTTTTTTTTTATTATTAATATTTTTTTCTCTTCTTGATCCTAGGAGTGGCGCCCAACAAATAGCACAATTTTTATTCATCTTGACATTCATTAACTGTTAATAAGTAAACAAGATTCAGAAGACACTGATACTAGACACAGAAAATATAATTTATATAAAATACATTTTATTATATTTTTCATCACAGTACGTTGAATTTAGAAGAAGTGCACCCACATTTGCTTGGAGAGATAAGAGTGTAAACCCTTTGAGGAATAACCACGCTAAGTGCATTACTATACAGCAGTAAAAGTTGATAAAATTGTTGCTGAAAAGTTTCAATATAATTTATAAAAACTTAATCTGAATTAAATAATACAATACTAATTAATATTATAAACAAATCTCTAATCAACTATCAATATTAACACTTATAGAGGCTAAAAAAACATTGACTCAGTGAAATTGTCTAAATTTCCTCAAGGACAAGCTACGAGCAATAGCTCAACAGACAACATAGCTAATCCCTGCAGCCTTTCTGGATTTGTGTGCTTCTTAAATAAATTTTAATAAAGCCTTGAAAATAACCTTTCAGCTGTTTCTATGATTTTACAGAAAAATATGGACACACATTTTGTACAGCATAAATTATGTGCATAAAGTGACGAATGATTTTGATTGAATAATTAGATCTTTACGAAACAAAAATATACTTTAAAAAAAACGCTCTCATCTCTACTGTAGCATCCAAAAGGGCAGATCCAACAAAACACATAGAATAATATAAAAACAAAAAATGGGGGGTGGGGGGTTTAAGCCAGAGCGTGTGCCGATGAGTTCTAGGTTGCAAATGTTTAACACAAAACATTACAGTCCCACAACTCGCAACCCTCGAACCAGTTGTGGATATTATAAATGTAACCCTCTAACTCAACAGACAGCATGAGACTGCAGCCTTCCTAAAGTTAATACAAAATCAAAATATTGATGGCTTCCTTGGAATGATGGGGCATATATCAAAAGATACAAAACTAGTCAAGTAAGGTCGATATTTATTAGCAACGCTCAATAGTTTGCGTAACAGTTTGACTCAGAGTATACAATATAATATAGGTAAAACAACATTAATGACTTGAAACCTATAAAAATATTCCATAGAAAAGTTAACATTTGTTTTCTTAAACATGCGTATAGTGTACGCGAGACTAATAAGAGACTTATAAAAATAGTCACATGGTATTACATAAAAAGTAACTAATGAAGTTAACCTAACTCTACTTAAAGGG
>JBCFYV010004616.1:0-21039 GCA_039000515.1 Timema cristinae
TATAAGTAAAGCACATAGTTGCGTAATAGAAACGATGATTTACGGAGTGACTCTTAAATGATTCTGTTATGTAATATAACAAATAGCATTCTAACGTGGGGAGGAGAAATGTAACAAATGACTTACAATCACGGGGCTATTATACGTCAATAAAAAGAGAAGTATAGCAAATGGCGACACAACGTGGGGGTTAATATGCAACTATTAACACTCGCCAAAACTCGAAATGTAACAATACATTTAATTTACAATATCCGTCCAACTCTCGGCTATTTATTTCTTATCGTGTCTGAAATTGTGTTTTTGGTAGCTTAGATCAAGCTTTCTCAGTCCCACGCCCCAGTGTAAGGAGGATCACTTTCTCCCTGTAGACGCTTGGCGAGGCAGCTCAACCTGTGGGTCTCTTTTCCCAAGTGCTGATTACGTCCCCCCCTACGACCCACCTCCCCTCGTAGTGTAGCTAGTACGCCCTTACATTCCACTACGTCACACATTCCTTGATTTACCGTTATTCCAGCCCCCTCCTCCCGCCCCTGCCTCCCACCCCGCCCCCACCCCTGACCTCTTTGAAATGTGCTCTCCCCTCGCCCGCAAACCCCGGACATGTTGGTTCTTGGCGATTAATGATTGTTAATTAATTATCGTTAATTAATTATTGTTAAATAATTAATTGGTAGGATAGAGGTGTTGGAGTTTTTATTGGTGGGATAGAGGTGTTGGAGTTTTTATTCATCGATTAGGGTGATGTAGTTTATTTGATGAAGCATAGAGCCACCCGGGCCTCGCGCTCCACGATTTTAGAACCTTTCTCTCCTGCTGCCTGCTAGCAAGTGACGTAACCATCTCCACCAGGGGCACGCTGCCGTCTGATGACCAACTCACTCTTTCACTTTCCTGAGGTCATGAACACTGGAATTATCCCTCCCCACCCCCTCCCCTCTCAGAGCAGGGGATGTTCATCCTGGTGCTGATGAACCTCAAGGAGTCATCGCAAGGAATAGTGTCACATCGCCCCCTTCCCCCCTTCAGTGAAAAATACCGCTACAAGTCACTCAAGCTCGGACACTAGCTTAAAGTGGACGTGTTCAAATTACAACGCTCAATTGGCCCTTTTAAAAACTTACTATCCGATCGGTTCTAATATTTGAATTTAAAACAAATTATACGTGTATTTGTAAATAATCAACTAGCACCTGAGCACGCAAGAGTGGAATAAGTGACGAAATCATATTAGTAGTTAAAGAGTGGCAAAGGGCTCCTCACTTATTTACACTAAGCGTGGAGGGAGGGTGGGAAACCCTGATATGGAAATAGACAACGTTAATGTCCCGCATTTACTAGACAGACCATGGAATATTTACACGCGCACGTACACACACACACCTCCCTCCATACACACAGCCGAGAATCTACCCGCGATCTCCACCGCCCAAGTCTATGAGAGCTCTCTCTCTCTCTCACACACACACACACACATCCACTTAAATTCATTTGTTTCAGATAAATAAAGGAAAACTTGTTGGTACTTGTAATATCTTGGAGGGAGAGTGGAAAACACGCAAAGTTCTCCTAGACCCTTTTGTGAAAAGTACCGTTGACAATCACCCAAGTTCGAACATTAACTGAAAGTGGACATGTATGTTCATGAGCAATGCTCAACTGGCCCCTTTTAAAAATCTAGCACAGAGTCTTACTACGCTTATTTTATTTCAGATAAATAAATAAAATGCGTTATCGATAATGTAAAAGAACAGTGAGTTTATAATATATATATAATATATATATATATATATATATATATATAATAAACTGTATGTAAAAAGCGAAATACCATGGAATATTTACACACACCTACACCCTGCTCGTCGCCACCAGATGTATCTCAATTTTCCCGAGTTGGAATTGGAAAACGAGTTATGAAAAAAAATAACTTGTCGTGGAATCAAACCCCTTACCTTCCCGTAACTATTATCAAACCCTGATTCTAAAATGGAAACTCCGTCGTAATTACCTAGTGTTCCACCACCCTAGAAAGGAAGCTGAAACAGACAGAAGCAGAGAACAATATTTCTGACCAATTAATAAGTTTTTATTCATAAAAAACAATATAATATAGTGTTCTGTATTTCTCTGCTAAGGCAATATTCCATTGTCCGAGATCGAGCTTGCCACGCTCTTTCTTGTTAAAATAACCACGTAGCACCAGAGCTGGCAAGAGTGGAATTAGTGACGAAATCATTTTAGGTGTTAAAGAACGAGGGCCTCCTCGCTTATTTACCCAAGGTTGAATGTACCTTCATCTGTGTGGAGGGAAAGTGGAAAACACCGATAGTTTGCTTAGCTACGAGTCCTAGAAAGTCTGTACGAGCACCACCAATGTCATGAGGGTATTTGCTAAACAAAGTGTATCCCCATTTAAACGAACAGCCCACGTTAATGTTGCGAGAAAAAAACTGCTCGGTTGCATAAATGCGGGTGCATTTAACCAAAAATTAGAGGAAGTGCACCCGCATTTTGCAAGGAGGGAGAATAAAAAATCTATTAGAAAAACCTCCCCCATAAATTCCTAGACCGCTGGGCTCTACACGAAACAAACGCTGTAGCCATCCACACCGCAGAGGTAAATTACCATTAATTAGAGGAAGTGCAGCAGCATTTTGCAGGGAGGGAGAATGGAAAATCAATTAGAAAAAACTTCCCGAAGTGCACCAGCATTTTGTAAGGAGGGAGAACGGAAAATCTATTAGACTCGGTAATTGTATCTATAAAGAATATGAAAACAGGTATTTAGCTTAACATTGCACGTAGCAGCAAATTCTTAACATAAAGAATGACCACGCGGTTTAAGGCGCTACTCTAGCAATGCGTATAACCCGAACGGGTAGTAAGACGCGGTGCTAATAATAATAATAATAATACTCTAGCAATATACTATACTGCTAAAGATGGGAGGAAGTCGGGTTTTGTAATTAGCGTTTTAAGCGGCTGCTATACTATTTACGCTAATAGATCAGGAATTGGTGCCACTGTGGGTGTGTATTATCAAAATATTAAACCGGAGGACGCCTCTGCCGACAGAGACTCGAATTTCGAGCTTCCCCCTAGAAGAAATGTACCCAAATTTGCCTGGAGGGTGGGTGAGAATCTCGGCAACAGTACACCCGATCAGGATACGAACCTTGATCTTGCCCAGTTCTCAGCAGGCTATTTCATCATGAAACTATATGCCGGTTTACTACTCTAAAGATAATAGTAAAATGTTTATAATTCTTAAAACCACATATACAGGTGACATCTTAGACCACATGACCATTGATACGAGACAGTCAGCAGAGATTAAATCGAAAACTCTACTAATAGACAAATACTGGTCTGAATCCTTTCTTCATACAGGGTGACCTGGTGGTCTAGGGGTAAGGTGTCAGACTTCTGTGCTGGCGGCCGGGGTTCAATCGGTCCCGGCACAGATTTATCTGATTACCAAACCCTTCCTTCACCTCTGACAAGACATCTTGTGAATGTGGGGAATGCCAGGCCTCCACCGTGGTTCGGATTCCACGTTAAACTGTAGGTCCTTCATTTCGTCTCACAATCACCCTACCATTACACATTAGCGTAAGTGCGTACAACCCGAACGGGTAGTAAGACGCGGTGCTAATAATAATAATAATAATTCTTCATACAGTGGTCGAGAGAGAGAGAGAGTGTGTGTGTGTGTGTGAGAGAGAGAGGAATATAACATTATTTTACAAGAATGCAGCCTATTTGGCTGGTCACCCGTAAATATGCATCGTCCTTGCATACGAGCCTAAGAGTTGCAACGGAGATTTAGAGGCCGAGGACCCTCAACAACTGTTGTCCAAGAACGTCAAGGGATATATTTGAAGATGTGTCCATATAGAACAGTGGTTCTCGAACATTTATTATTCCCCTTTAACTGTATGCTATCTTAGGAAATGTTGAGCCCCCCTCCCCCTCCCATATTCTTTCTTCTTTTATTTATCAATGACGAGGATTACAATCCACTCAAAGTGTAATAAAAGTAACTCAATGGTATCAGCCCGCATTCATGCTATACCTACCGAGTGGCTACCAAACTGTTTAGCGAATTAGTGCCAACTCTTGCGGATAGAGGGTGTCATGTTGTCAGCACTACGATGACTCCAGCCATCAAGCTCGGTTTTCTATACCGGAGCCACTACTACTTTATTCGAGTAGCTCCTTATTTATCCACCCTAGAATGAATCTAGCCCGTTCCAGACCCACTGCTTCCCAGATAATCTGGACGCGCTGGGAATCTAACCCGGGACCTCTGCCGAGAATCAAACCTGATACCTCTGGGTCCGTAGCCAGAACCCATGACCACTAGACCACTATGAGGTCCTCAAATTGTAATGCTATCTACATGGTTAGAAATTTAAGTAAATATTAATGTCGGGGCTAAGAGTGGTATGGGCACATTTCTGAATGCATGAGAGACAGATCCTATTCAATTAGTCTAGCGCAATTAAAAACACAGTTAACAATACTCAAAGCAAACAATCATTATAAGAGTAAAATGGAGTGATACATCGATCAAGCGTCCATCAGATCTTGGTGAGAGGGAATCAGGTGGATTGTCCAACTCACGTTGCAATTAAAACTATTTTATAAAGCCTAACTTATCTCACACAATGCTGCTTGGAAACAAACGAGTCACCCAACTTGAGAATTTATGCTCCAGAAGCTAATTAGATGCGTAAACTCTGACTAACATAGGGGAGATAATCTCGGACTATCGCTACGTCATTGGCTTATTGCTAAGATTTTTAAACAAATCTTTTGCTGTAAGCAGAGGTGCACCCAAGGGGGAGAGGGGTAGCAGGGTATTTGACCCCCCCCCCCCCTCTTTCTCCAACACCACAAATATTGTTAATAGAAAGTTAAATAATATTAAGTACAACTAAAATATTTAGCATTGAAGATGTGTCTAATGTATATGCTACATTTTAAGACCAGGCTTCAGACTTAAGCCTAATATTCAAAATGTTTAACATTATACACAAAATTAGCAATTGAAAAAAACATATAAATAATAGTTTCGTTACCGTTTGTATGGTTTAAATTACTTAATTACTATAAAACTACTCAAAATTATGTATAAAAGCATTCCATATTTATAAACATTCTCGGCCTTCAGGGCTTAAGAGGCTGTGCAACCACAAACCCGTCCTCTCCATCAAAATGTCATTCTTGCTACAGCCTTGATTGAATGCCTCCCCCCAAAATAAATGGCTGGGTGCGCCACTGATTAAGTAAATTATATGAACATATATTTTATGTTACCTTTTCCTTCTAAATCATCATCAAATGGTGAATTCACACTCCTGACTTTTGGGATTCTTTGATGTATAATTATATAAAATCCCAATGACTAATAAGTCGTTAATGTGAAAGAAAATCTAAAATAACACTATTAAAACCCCTTGATTCTTTCTACTAAAGAAAAACAAGAACTGCCGTCAACAACGGTTAGAGTAGCCACGCCATCAGCCTTACCCTAAACCCCCCCTCTCTTACCCACTCTATCCGTGCTGAAATGCCTAAATTTGAAAGAATTGTTAAATGTGTTTGCCACTTACATGATAATACATGGGACTAGAATACCTAAACATAAATCAATTTATTTAATTAGTGTATAATTCAAAACTTGTTACGTAAAACAACTATTATTTTACAATTAATTTTATATATATTTTATGTATTTTTACTTCAACTATACTAAGTTAGCTTAATAAATAAAAATTGCGATCTTGAATCTTTTTTCAATAGTTGGCACAATGCTTAGCTTTCTTCACATGAACAGCATGACCTGGGGTGTAAAACCCAAGCTCATTGGCCAATTACTTATGGGCGAGCGGAAAGGAATGTGTTGCAACCCCTTATACATTGGGCAAGGTCATTAGAGCCTCCCTAGCTTGCCTTGCGTTTTTCAAGCCCTGGGTTTCCTATTGTGTTAAGTAGAGCCTTTTAGAAGAAGAATTACTTAAAACACAGTATTCTTGGAATATGAACCAATATTAGTTTTAAAATGAATAATTAATTACATGTATATTTATTAACCATTTAAACATTAGTGTTTAGACAGTTAGCACAGACAACAAAAACTAGCCCAAATCATTTTGGGTATGCGGTGCAGGACTAGCATACCCAGAGAATACGCCACTGCTTTCATATAATCATAAGTCAGCTTATGTAATCTACAGCTTTCACTTTTGATAAATAGCACCAATATCTAAAACTAATATAGTAAAATTCTGTTAATGTTGATCACAAGAAAGTGTTAGTTTTTTCCTAATCTATTCTTTCCATCAAAATTCTACTATGTCTAATAATACTTAGGTAATGAAACACTTTCAAATGGTACAAAAACATTGTAACGCTTCATTAGCAACGATTTATTTTTTCCAATGATTATGTAATGAAACCACATTTCTATATCTAACACCAAACCTGTCCCGGGTCTTACAATCCACCTGAGATATCGAACTATTTACATTAAAGAGGTAAGGATGATCAAATTAGAGCTCATGTTAATAAAACAAAAACAGCCTTAGTGTATCCCTCGGGATTAGAACCCTGACCTGCCTGACCTGACTACCCAGACAACACTTGGTGATCCACGTACCCCTCAACTGGTGCGACACAAATACACCGGGAACATGTTTTAGAGAAAGATCCACATTCGTGTCTCGAATGGTTCGGGTTGGGATGTAGGGAACGCGAGAAAAATTAAGTGTTTTTGCAGTTGTTATGCCAAAATTTAAAAAGAATCAATACAAACAAGAGTGTAATTTGGTTCGCATGGTGATATCAACAGTTCTTTAAAATCTGTGACGAGCATAGTGGCATTAAATAACAAACTTTTTAAATCATGAGAAAAAGTTGGCATTAAATTCCAGGACATCCTTGGCAGATACTCAACAACTGTTGAAAATTAAATTCTAGGTTTCTACTGAAGCAATATTGAATTTATTTTGACAAAAAAAGTTTTTCTATAAAAACTGCAAAAACGCTAACCTTTTCTTGCGTCCCTTACATCCCCAACTTAAGTGATGTTCCAATGATCCTAAACACCTTTCAGGTGCGCGGAATATTTATTAGGACCAAGGTTTTACTTTTAGTAATTACGTCGTCAATTATTTTGCTCCAAATTAAAATAATTTAAACATAAAGCGTTCTTTGAAACAACCCCAGGGCTCTCATTAGAAAACATGTATTTTAATTTAATTATAAGTTTGGTATTCGCATTCATGTCTTCTTTCTCTTTTTTATGCTTAAAATTTAAATAATTTTAATCAAAGGATTTGTTAAGTTTGAAAAGGATTTTAGTGAACGATAATATACGTAATGTTTTTGTTGCCTAACACGAAGAATATACGGATAGTTAAACAAGTAGCCTACTATTAGATAAATCACTTATATTTATGTATTTAATTACTAACATAAAATACCCGGCTCTAACCAGGATAATACTGTTAGATAAAAGTAGTAAAAAGTTAAAAATGGCAAAAAAGTGAAGATAATCCTTGTTTAAAAGAAAGGGTATGTTAAAACGATTAAAAGGTTAAGAACGGTAAAAAGTTATATAATGGGGAAAAAAGTATGAAAAGGAGTAAATCGTGTAAAAGGGGCACAGAGGGTACAAAGTATATATAACCCTATTTTGAACATTTTTTTCAACTGACCCTTTTACCCCATATACCCTTTTTACACTGTTTGCCCTATTTGCACTATTTGCCCCCTTTTTACCATTTTAAATCCTTTTGACACTTTTTACCCTTTTTATTTACCTTTTTATCAGTTTTGTTTAATTGATTTACTTTTTATCGTTTTTGCACTTTCTACGCCTTTTTACATGAAATACCCAGCTTTTTCTGGGTGAAGCGTTCAGGAATTACGGGTCCCTACGTTGTGCGCCAATTATGTTGTTCTGATATTTTACTGCCGCGATGGACGCCAATTGAAGAATTATAATTAATAAACACTTATTATTTTGACATGTTTTTATTTCTGAATCTGTTTATTTAATGAGAAAATAGATCATGTCGTTGAAATATATACGCGGCCTATTGTATGAGCGCGGACAGGTGTTGCTGGACCCCAAGTGAATTCTGTCAGCTCTGGACACCAACTGCCTTTACGTTGCACCATTCTTCGTATATATCCATTGCTCATGGAAGCTTCGAGAAGGTTTAGTTTAGAAAAACAAAATACAAGACAAAATCATCTCTGTTTTACTGGGAGGTTCTAGAGCCGGAAAATGACTCAAGTTACATTTAAAAATCTCTATTCGAACCTTCGAGAAGAGGAAGTTATTATTTGAAAACCTTATTTATATTGTCAACCTGACTTGGCTGGTGTCACGTGCGTGACGTCACTGTTCAGTGGCTTTTGCCTTCTTAGAAGAAGAAGTGCTTTAAGCGCCATGTATTATACTATATAATTTAAATAAAATTAAATACGTTTATAAAATTAGGACGATATTCTTGTCAATGCTTTCACATACTTTTCAGGGGCAAATCAATTACATTACACGGGAGATATATTTTAGAGTAGAAAAGTTAAAAATATCAAAATGGGCGAGAAATGTAAAGATTAATTAATTGTATTTATTAAGAAAAAGGTAAGTATAAAGAAAAAAGAAAAAAGTATTGTAAAGGTAAAAGGGGATAAGGGAAAAAAGTTTTTTAAAAAGGGCAAAAAGTAAATTTAAGATTAAAAAGAACATAGAGGTTAAATGGGGTCAGAACCATACAAAAAATTTGTATTCTATAATATCTGTATCAATTTCGAGCTCTTCCATTTCCTGGAACTAACTTTTGAAATTCTATATGTTCAAACGTCATTCGGCTCTGCGGGAGTATATATCGACTTAAAGGCTGAACTTCTATATGATATCACACCATAAAGTATTATTTTTATATTAGTTTTAGGAATATTGAGAAAAAAACCTTCCCCATTTACTGTTTCTTTATTTTGAAATAATCCAAGCATCAGACCTTGATGGTGTGACAAAGAAAACCATCCCCTTTTAATTATAATCCCTATTTACAATCATTCATACGTCACTATTCCAACAATATTACTACTTCTAAATGGTATCACCTCTTTGGCGTGTATTGGAAAGGTTCTTTTGTTTTGTTATTGGCGTGGGGTTGAAAAGAAGTGATATTAATGCCGGGATGTAAAAACTTTACAATCATTAGAAAAGAAGAAAAAAAAGACTTGTTACACTACTTATTACCAGTTTAAGATTATGAAAGGATGTACACCAGGATCTTGATTACTACTTGAAGAGTTTGTGAGGACATGCATATCCTTCAGTAAACATAAAGAGATATGTACATATGATCGAGTTCTCGACTACAGATGGTCTAGGGTGAGAAGTTTCAATTTTCTTATATTATTGCGGGACTGAGGATGGTTTTAATAAAAAAAAAGGTAAATAATAGGTGGCTGTGAGCAGTGTGGCTATTTTGTTTGACTCAAAGAAGTCTAATTGTGTTAAGGGTAAATAATAAACTTTCTGTGCCATAATTTTGTACGTGGTTGGACTTAGGTATATATGTTGGTTTTATTTTGCCTTTGAAAATGTAAGGAAAAAGGTTTTATTTTTTTATTTTGTTATCGAATGATTTAAATTGAATTAAGATTGTGATATAATAATTATAGCTTTGACAACAAAACAAATGTTATATAAATATGTTAACCTAGATATGTGATTTACCGGAGCTCCGCAGGCAGGTTAAGTATAAGTGCCTATCCAAACCCAGAGGTCCCGAGATTAAGTTTCCTCGTGCAACTGAGCTAGATGAAATTGAACTATTTTTTTTTCATACAACTTTAGGAGAAATATAAATATTTAATTAAAATAACAACTAATATTTTTTCTTTTTTTTTTCTTTTTTTTTTTCACAGTGGCGCCTTAACGCGGGGCTTTTCGATAAGGTTAGGATAGAGCAACCTAGTATTTTCAAATGTGGTTTAGGTTATTAGCCAGGAAGGGTATTTTCTTAGAAGTAGGGACAGAAGACAGTCTAAGATAAACATTAGGTATGAGGCTGAGGTTTTACCCACAATAATGGATGGACAATCAATTGATGTAGGGTTGGAGGATGATGCTGCTACCACGACACCACAGCCGGAAAAGGTAGTTAGGGATCAAGTAGTGGTTGAGGATTTGAGCGAAGACTCATCCCAAACTTATTTTGAGGGTCCGTCACCAGACGGGGACAAAATCCCTCCTTTCCCTATGGAAGTTCCCCATAGTACCCTTCGTTGGACCTTATGGCGGGTATCCAACAGTTGTTAATGGAGATGAGGGAAGGGCAGTTAGTCCTCGAGAGAAAGCTCGTTTCTACTCAGGAGGAAACCCGCAGTGAGATTATGCGTCACATCGGTTCATTAACGGTCAGTATGAGGGAAGAGTTTTCAGCGGCAATAGGCAAGACCAGGGCCGACTTTGAGGTTAGAGTTGAGGCCACTGAAGAGCGGTTCAGGCAGGAGCTGGCCAGTGTTAAGAAAGAGATCCTGGAGTCAAGGGATGAGCTTAGCCTGACCTTGGAGTCAAACCAAAGGTTGACGGCACAGAAGCAAGAACAGCAGGTCGCACAGCTAGAGGAAGGATTGAATAGACTAAGCCTAGAGGTGCGCACAGGAAACGAGAGTCAGACAAATACACTGGGGATTCTGAACTCTACTGTTGGCTCACTGAAGGACAAGAACCGGGATTTAGCCAAAACCCTGGTGGTGTTGGATCAGAGGTTGACTGATACAGCCGAGGAGGTAAAAATGGTAAAGAACCAGCTTGAGGGATTGTCAGACCAGGTCAGGTTAGGAGGGCTGGGCGACTTAAGCCCATTTTCTTCATCTTTGTGTACCCTTTTAGGAGACCGGGCTCTTGGGGATAGACTCCCTAAATTCAATCGCAGGAGTGGGCAGGATCCCGTTAGCCACCTCAACACTCTGGAGGAACTTTTTGAAGGGCGTCGACTAAATGATAAGGAAAAAATAAGGTTAGGGGGCAGTTCCCTCACTGGTGACGCTTTGCCTTGGTGGTCGGTAGTGCGCGAAAGCATCACAGGCTGGGAGGAGTTTCGAACCCGATTCCTAGCAATGTTTTGGAGTGTGGAGATCCAGGGCCAAATGAGGGCTAAATTACATGCGTCAAGGTACCATGAGAACGGAGGTACTCTGGAGGGTTACCTTGCCGACATGTATAGTAAAAGTAGGAATTTCGAGTCGAATATCAGTGACTCTGAGTTGATATATATGGTCACGCATCAACTACCCATACGGTACCACGAGATGTTGGTAGGGATTACCTACAACACTTTAGAGGAGTTTAGGGCCGGACTGCAGCGCTTGGACGCTTTGGAACAGGATAGGCGTAGGGACAAAGTAGGACAGTTTAGTTCCCCACTTCATAGGAGGCCGAACGTGGAACAGCGGGTAGGACCTACTCCACAGTTTCAACTGGGAGCACGTCCACAGGAAGCATGGAGGAGAGATAGACCTCCTCGCGACCATTCAGGCCGTAGTTTAGTTTGGGGTGCCCAGACAGAGCACCAATATCCTGGTAGAGGTCGGGAAAACTCCCATCATAACCTTGAGGTAAGAGACAAAAGGTCAGTCAACGGACCTTTTCCCCAACCTAGGAACCACCCTTATGGGGACAACGACAGGGACTTTAGGTCTAGGAGTAACTCCAATACCCCATTTCAACCGTCCCAGACGAACCCTCAACATAGGGTACCAGCTAACATAGGTCCAGTTTAGCAAGGGCAAGCATCCCGTGGTTCTAGTCATCATCCTCAACCAGTTGATGTAAATGTAATTGTCAAAGAGGGAAACTGTTGACCTGCGATGTAGGCAGCCCAGACCGGTCGCAGGTTCCACACACTCTGGGAGCATTTTTAGTATGTCAAGAAAAAGTTAACACCCTTGGTGTAGATCTTAGGGAAGAATTACTAAATGAAAAGGAAGAAATGGAGATGTCAGGAAATCCAACGTGTCCCGAGCTTATGTTAGAAGTTGAAGGATTATCTCTGAGTTGTCTATTAGATTCTGGAGCAGAGAAAAGTTGTGTGTCCGAAGAGACCATCACATTACTTTTAGTCACAGGGAAACCTATCCTTATGTTCCCAGTGCCAGCATTAAAAATAGTAGGAGCCACTAACAGGAAGAGTCCCTCCATCCACAAACAAGTGTCCTTGACGATTTTATTGTCTGGTCGAAGCACCTTGGCCAAATGTTTGGTTGTTAGAGGTTTAGTGAAACCTATTATTTTAGGCATTGATTATTTGACCGAGCAGGGAATTTCTTTGGACTTCCACCATAAACAGGTGTATGTAAGCAACCCTCAGGACAGTGAGCCACGCCAAGTCATTTCTGAAAAGTGTACCTGGGAAATTAACAAAGATAAAGACATTCTACGAGTACTGGCTTTAGACTTACATTCATCCACAGGAAACGTGATTTACCCCACCTCAGAGCTGAACCCAGGACAGGGTGAGATAGTGTTACATCCTTTTTGCGAGTTTGAAAGTTTGGTGTTGGGGTTAGGACATTTAAACCATGAACAAAAAACTAGTTTATTACGAGTTTTATGGGACTGTAGAGGAGTATTCTCCGAACAACCTGGATTAAATAACTGTTACCAAGCCGACATACCCCTCACTAGAAAAGATGGTTTTTTTTTCAAAGTTATCCGTTGCCCAAAGCTTATGAATCTGAGCTAGATAGGCAAATCCAAACCATGTTGGATTATGGGATCATTAGTCGATGTTCAAGTCCGTATGTCAACCCTTTAGTCTGCGTTATTAAGAAAGACGGGTCGGTTCGCCTATGTTTGGATGCACGCAAATTAAATACTTTAATATGTAAGGATTATGAGTCTCCCACAAATATAACTGATATGTTGCAGGATTTCAAAAATGTAAAGTTCATGTCTACTATAGACCTCTCCCAAGGATACTATCAGCTTAGGCTGAAACCTTAAGTTAGACAGTACACCGCTTTTTTATACAGGTCCCGGCAATATCAATTTAACGTGTTGCCTTTCGGCTTAAGTAACGCAGTAGCCGAATTCACAAGATGTATGGATTTAGTACTGGGTAATGAGTGTCGGGAGTTTGCTAGAGCCTACGTGGATGATATCTTGATCACCTCGGCCACGTTTGAAGAACATCTGTGTCATCTAGAGAGTACTTTCAGACGGCTTATGAAGTGTGGTATGACCTTAAAGTTAAAAAAATCTTTGTTTTGTCGAGACCAAGTACCGTTTTTAGGTCACATCCTGACCTGTGATGGGGTGCGTATGGACGGTGATAAGCTGAAAATCATCCGTGAGTTTAAAGCGCCTACATCTAAAACGGGAGTCAAGGCTTTCCTGGGAGTAGTAGGATTCTACCGAGGTTATACTAGTCAACTTGCAGACATCGGAGTCCCTCTGACTGATCTACTGAGGAAAGGATCAATTTGGAGATGGACCAAGGTAGAGGAAGCTGCATTTCAAGGGGTGAAAAGTCTCTTCTTGGAATCCAGGACCCTAAAACACCCTAAACTCGGCGAGACCTTCTATCTGACCACAGATGCCAGTGCTTATGCCTTGGGGGCTACAGTCAGTCAATTGGATTCCGAGGGACAGCACCAATACATAGCAATGAACAGCCGGAAGTTGAACCCAGCAGAGCGACGTTACACTGTAACAGAGAGAGAATGCCTGTCTATTGTCTGGGCACTGCAACGTTTTCGGAGTTTGTTATTGGGCCAGAAGATAATCATTTTGTCTGACCATCGTGCCCTCACGTTTATGAACACCTGCCGTCTGAAAAGTGACCGTTTGGCAAGATGGGTATTGGCAATCCAAGAGTTTGGACTGGAGTTAGATTATTTACCAGGAAAAGATAATCATCAAGCTGACACGTTGAGTCGTTTCCCCTTAAACGATCTAGGTGTCCCAGAAGAAGAAACGTCGAGAGTAGCTGACAGCTTCCTTGTCCTCCCCGCACAATTGGAAGGCAATACGCACCTGGAGAAGAAATTAAAGCAAATCAAGTTATTTCAGCAAAAAGATCCAGAGACTCAGGAAATTATAAAATTACTTAAGTTACACCACCACCCCTATGTCAAGTCAGACAAATCTCACAAGATGTCAATGAAATACGTGGTCAGTCAGGAAATTTTGTACCGTAAAAACATTTCGGAGCACCCACTGGATTATTCAGGACAAATTTTCATACCCACTAAACTCAGGGAACAGTTGGTAGATCACACACATCTGAAATTGGGACATTTCGGGACATTTAAATGCTACCATTTTCTGAGGAGATATGTTTATTGGCCCGGATTGTACTCAGATTGTCAGAGACTAATTCGTAAGTGTGAGCTCTGTCAAAAGACCAAACATGGTAATATTGTCTACGAAGGAGAGTATCAGGCCATCTTACCTTCGGGACCGAACCAATTAGTGGAGGTTGACATATTTGGACCACTTCCTAAAGCCACCAGAGGATTGACTTACATCTTCTCCATGATTGATGTTTTTTCCAAGTACTGTCAACTATTTTGTCTAAAGAAAGCTACCACAGATGCGTGTTTAAGTCGTGTGCAATCTTATATTCAGAAAGTAGGTACTCCTAAACAAATATTGTCGGATCATGGAACTCAATTCACAGGAAAAAAATGGTCTCGGGAATTGACCGCTTGCAACATACAGGTGACCTACAGTTCTATCAGACACCCCGCTTCCAACCCTTGTGAGCGTAGTATGAAAGAAATAGGCCGTTTCCTAAGATGCCATTGCCACCTTAAACATACTACGTGGCCTTCTTATGTGCCTATATTAGAGGAGTTAATGAACTCACTAGTCCACCATTCTACTCAACACACCCCGATTGAAGTTCACTTCGGCATTCGACCAAAGACGTTTTTGGACCCCCATTTCCCCGAACCTGGATTGACGACTGACAGACCCAAAGCAGAGGACCCACGTGTAATACTGGGAGTGTTGAAAGAGAGGGCATCACGTCATTTGAAGAAAGCTGCAGAGTCCCGGCTGAAATATCAGAAGAAAAAAATAAGAATACCATTCACAGTCGGTGACAAAGTTCTACTGCGAGAGAGCCCAGTTTCTGACTTTTTTTTCGAAAGAGACCAAGAAACTGTTTCAATTGTATTCAGATCCTTACTGCATTACTAAAGTTATCAATAATAATGCATTTGAGTTAGCTGAGGTTGGTCAGGATGACATCAAAGGAGTGTATAATGCTACCTTATTAAAAAAATGGGTGGAGTAAAAAAAAAAAAAAATAGAAACTCTAGGAAAGATTGGTGAAAAATTCCCAGTATCCAACAAATAACCTGCGGCATTTTTTTTCTCAAGGTTGGAAGGTACACACCGTATTATACAAGTCAGGTATCAATCCAAGGAAAGATAAGAAAGATAAAACTAAAGTGTGGAGAAATTTTTTTTTGTATTGTGGAAAGGGTAATTTATCCCACAATTATTACTTAAGAATTATAATGGATAATTTCGACAATCAGTAATAGATTATTTGTTATTGTTAAAGTATCTACGTCAAAGAAGTTAAGAAATACCCCATGTGAAGAGAAGATGCATCCCGAAGACCTACACGATAAGAATGTGCCTACAAAATGAGAGAGAGAAAATCCTGTGAGTATTTAAAATATATGTATAATGGTTATAACCAGCGTCAACATTAAGGCTAGTCCCTCTGTGCCGGTACCTGCTAGACTGGGCAGACTTGTGATAGTCACATGAATATTAAAACTTGTGAAAGGGCAGGAACCCACACAACTTTTATTGGAAATGAATAGCATCGAGAATTATTAAATGTTTTATGGTGAAACTTTGAAGGTTATTTATTTATTTTTTGTATATGTCAGAAGAAAATATAGTTAGAGGAAGAGACAAGAGAGTGGGATTTTCTGAGAGTAAAGTAACATCACAACCAAGGTCATTCTTTATTCATGTATGAGAAGCAGACAAGTAACATGACGAGGTCTAAGACTTTATAAGCATTTTCAGTTTAATTATAATGAAGTTATTTTAAGAAAAAGAAGTTAAATCCATGAACTTTATCTGCAATTGTTACCCTATGATAGGGCTTGTGTGTTTACAAGTATGTACTGTATACTTGAGATGTGTAGCCCCAACAGCTGATAAGAGACGCACCGGAACTTTTGATTTCACCAATTAGTCGCCATAAGCAGGCCCCAGCAAGTGTGGTACCTGGTTTCCGTCATTACGCTCCTTGCAGTCAGGAACGAGGGAAGTTATTTCCCATATCTTATAACAGACAACATTGTGTAAATGTCCCTTTTATTATTTCGCTTAGTATTTATTTTAAAACACCCTATGAAGTTATAAATTATTCATACATGCAGCACCTTATGATAAGTGCTTGATATTTATGTGAAAATGGCCCAGTATTTCCATGGTAGGCTTATACTTATGATAGGGCACGTTATAACATTTTGTATGTATATTTCTAAACAACCTATAATTTCATTGAATAGTTATGTCAAACTACTATATTATTTAATATATTGTGTCATTGTAGTCTATGTTTATCTCAGGGTTTGAAAAAGGTTTTTTTTCTTCATATAATCAACTAATGTTTGTAATTATTATTTTTAACTTGTTTAATTTTCTCATATGGTGTATGTAAATCACCTGGCAGAGGATTGTTATGATAATCTCACTTTAAGAAGTTGAAATTCATATTATGAGATTCAGCATTCGCGACCAGTGGTGTAATAAGAAGCCTAGGGGGCTGTAGGTACCCAAACAGTTAGGGTGAGTTTAGTGGGTCAATTGAAGATGATTGGGGGCACAGTACATTTCAGGAAACACCAATTTGGCATGAGTTCACGAGTTGTTGTTTTTTTGTTTGGAACAATTGTCTCATAAGTTGCAAGAGGAGAGTCTCATATTGTAACACGACTATGTTTCTATCTAACCTTTGCCATCCACTTAGCTATTTAATATTTAAGAACTTTGGTTTAGTTAAAGAGTGTGTAAACTAATAATTTTAATATGTCCAGTCTATTGCTAAAGTGTGGTTTTGTTTCAATGTAATGAGGGTAGTTTTGTTTTGTGTTAGTAATTCAATTGTATGTAGGTCTAGAGAATGCTAACAGCTTATACTATATAAGGCAAGCATTAGCCATGTAACATATTTGTGTAAATGTTTGTAAAAAAAAAAAGTTATGTAAAACCCAAGGTAGTAGACAAATGTTTCACCTGGAGGACAACTAGAGTGCCATTTTGAATTTGCTCAAATAGCTGGTGTAGTGCGGTTGAAACTCAGGAGCAGGTGTTTTAATTTGTCGCTTTGGTTGCGAGGACACCGACATAAGTCAAGTGCGCGTTTTCAAAACCTATAAACCAATATGTAAAGGGTTAAATGAATGTACATTTCCGAGCAACCTTACCTGCAAGGATCTCAACGGTGCCAAGTTTAGAAGAAAGGAAAAATCGTTAGACAATGGACCTTAACTCATACCACTTTAAGTGCACCAATGGCTGGTAATGTTCCAGTAGCAGTTTTCAATACTAAAACTAACTTCTGAAACATTAGGGGGCAAATCTGTGACAAAGAAAACCATCCCCTTTTAATTATAATCCCTATTTACAATCATCCATACGTCACTATTCCAACAATATTACTACTTCTAAATGGTATCACCTCTTTGGCGTGTATTGGAAAGGTTCTTTTGTTTTGTTATTGGCGTGGGGTTGAAAAGAAGTGATATTAATGCCGGGATGTAAAAACTTTACAATCATTAGAAAAGAAGAAAAAAAAGACTTGTTACACTACTTATTACCAGTTTAAGATTATGAAAGGATGTACACCAGGATCTTGATTACTACTTGAAGAGTTTGTGAGGACATGCATATCCTTCAGTAAACATAAAGAGATATGTACATATGATCGAGTTCTCGACTACAGATGGTCTAGGGTGAGAAGTTTCAATTTTCTATATTATTGCGGGACTGAGGATGGTTTTAATAAAAAAAAGGTAAATAATAGGTGGCTGTGAGCAGTGTGGCTATTTTGTTTGACTCAAAGAAGTCTAATTGTGTTAAGGGTAAATAATAAACTTTCTGTGCCATAATTTTGTACGTGGTTGGACTTAGGTATATATGTTGGTTTTATTTTGCCTTTGAAAATGTAAGGAAAAAGGTTTTTTTTTTTTATTTTGTTATCGAATGATTTAAATTGAATTAAGATTGTGATATAATAATTATAGCTTTGACAACAAAACAAATGTTATATAAATATGTTAACCTAGATATGTGATTTACCGAAGCTCCGCAGGCAGGTTAAGTATAAGTGCCTATCCAAACCCAGAGGTCCCGAGATTAAGTTTCCTCGTGCAACTGAGCTAGATGAAATTGAACTATTTTTTTTACATACAACTTTAGGAGAAATATAAATATTTAATTAAAATAACAACTAATATTTTTTCTTTTTTTTTCTTTTTTTTTTCACAATGGTTGCTTGGAGTGGTTCTTATACTCGCCTAAAAAATTTCATACTTTCACCACACTGAAAAGTAATATATTATTTTAGTTTTAGAAATTTAAAAAAAATTCACCTAAGTTTCTTTCCCCCGTACCCCTATTTTCTCCATTTAAATTATTAAGTATTTTATGGTTATTTGAAGTGTTTTTTTATTCATTCTTGCTGATTTTAAATTTTATAACACAGAAAAAAAAAATTCTATTAATTTTAGAAATTGTAAATCCCCTCCCCTCTGCCCATTTAAACAACTCCTACTTGGCTCTTATATCCCAGTTAATGAAAGTTCTGGCGTCCAAACGAAACGGTAACGCTGAAATGAGCGATTCTTCACTATGACAATTATTAACTATTTTGTTGCTTCACTTTTGAACATTACTACAAGTTATCACAAATAGTTATTTGGCATTTTTGTAAGGTTTTCCCTGGCTCCTATAATGAGCACAGCACGCTAGATAAGGTCCTGCTCGACGTTCTTCGACTTTAGTTTTTAGCTCATTGCCTTACTAACCGTTCGAACTATACAAATTTACTCCCGTTAATAGGGTAGGGGTGATGAAGGTAGAATATAGGTGAAATGTACCTGTACTTGCATATAGAAATAAAAGAATAACATTTAGAAAAAAATATCTCGAGAATGAACGGCTGCGAATTGAACCCCAATCTCCCCGTTTCCAGGAGGCTGGACTAAATGAGACTTGCATTTAGTTTACGTACTCACTAGTGCCGCCATGAATGATTTCAGTTGAGATTTTTATTCCTATTCTCGAACAATATTTGGTTTAGTGTTTGTTGCGCTATCTTCATACTTTAGCATTCAATCATATAATAATGCTAGCAGTTTGGTCGACTTCACTAGTCTTGGAGTAAAGTGCTCGCCTCAAGACCCGGTGTTCGTGGGTTAAAACCCCGCCGGGGTCAAAGGATTTCTTTCGAATGATAACAATTAATAGCATAACTTCTTTTGGAGAGAAAGTAAAGCCATCGGTCCCATGTCGATTGTGGTATGTAAGATAACCATGTAAGGTTTGTGAAAATACCTTTCCCGGCAAAATTGTTAGGCCCTTTCGATCTCACTCATAGACATTCTCGTGTGCTTGTATAATCTGTTGGTTCAGAAAGCGCACGTTAAATACAACAAATAAATAAAATTGTAGTTGGACCCGTTCCTTACCCACGCAATAAAAATTCAAATGATATCAACATAATACGTTTAACACCAAACCAATTATTGTTATTAATCCGGCCCTGCTACTATCCATCTGTGTTATACATATTTTAATTATAATAACGGAGTAGAACAAAGGAAAATATATATTAAAGTAAGCGTATCTGCATTTGCGTGAAGGAAGCGTGGATAAACACTTAGGGAAGAACAGCCCTCGATCCACGTGGCTGAAATTTGAACCCAAAATTTCCAGCTACGAGCAAAACAAACATGATCCTGAAACTTACCTCGCGCCACCCAACAATTCAGATCTATTTAATAATTGTACGATAAAATTTTTCTTTAAAATATTTAATTTTGTTGTGATTTATGAAAACATGTAGAACCTACAGTTTAACGTGGATCCGAACCACTGTGGAGGCCTGGCATTTCACACATTCACAAGTTTGATTATACCACGTATTTTCAGAGGTGAAAGGAAAGGTTTTTGGGAATAAGATAAATCTGTTTTGGACCGAGGATTGAACCCCATACCCCTAGCACAGAAGTCTCAAACTAGTTTAAATTAGTGAAAAATTGGTAAATTTGTTTGAAACCATCACTAATATTTAACACAACAAAAAAACTATTCACACATGGACTAAATATATAAAATACTACTAAATTAAAATAAATTGCATTTTAGAGTTTAAAAAAAAAAAAAAAACATTAAAACTATTCTTACTGAAGAATTGTCTATTTAAAACCAGTTTGGGACGTCAGTTGCAACACACCCTCACGGAACTGTGAGGGGAGCTAGCGGGGCGTTGAGCGGTGGAGGAAATGACTTCAGAGACACACACAGCAACCCGGGCCCGGTTTGACTCAAATTTAAAAACAATGATATTCTCTTTTAAAAATAAACCCCTTGATGTGCTGGTTTAGAAAATGTTCAGGTGAAAAGTAGTCAAATTATGGAGGGGGTGAATTTAATATTTTTACATATTTTCGTAAGTTTATTTTTAATTAATAAACAGAGTTTTTTTAAATACGACCCTTGTTCAAATTATTAATTTTAAAAAACATATTTTAATATTTAAAAAAAAAAATCTAAATAATTCAGGAAACAGCCAAAGAGACAATCTTTTTGGAAACAGAGACATCAATTTTTTGAAAAGGTATTTTGGGTGTAATCATGGAAGAAAAAACATTTTAAAAATTATTTTAAAACGTTGAAGTTCAATTTTTTATATCTTTTAATGGGGGATTTACAGAAACCAAAAAAATTTTTTTTGACAA
>JBCFYV010004617.1:0-7500 GCA_039000515.1 Timema cristinae
GCTACGATGTCATATCACTGTGGAGAGCAAATAAACGTTTGGTTGCCTAATGGGTTCTCATTACTCAGGGGTGAGCAGCTAAAGACTTTTCCAAAGGGGGCTTATTGCTTTATAAAAAGGCATCCCCCAGCATAGAAAAAAGGGCCATCAAAAACTTGAATAAGTGCCATTCAAATTTTGTTTTGTAAATCATTCTATCTTCTTATACGTTTACCCCTTAATTTAAAAATTCTAATAAATAAAATTTAAAAAAAATTTAATCGTTCATTAGTTAAGATATTATGCTTTAAAAAACATTCAATCTGAGTCAAATTTTGGTTTAAAATGAAAAAAAATTAATCGTTTGATTCGCCAGAGAAATTTTAACATTATTAAATGTTTATATATTATAAATATCTTTTTTTTGGGAACATTGGAAAGGGTGGGGGATTCTACCCTAACTATCCATTAAACCCCTCCATTCTATCTGTCTTTTTTCTTACCTCCATTATATTAAAAATTTCTTATAAGATTTATTTTTTTGGGAAAATTCAATAAAACTTTTTTTCTTTTTAATTTCAACATATTAATTTTTTGTTTTAAATTTAAATTGGTAAATTAAATATTAAAACCCATATTAAAATGGGCAATTTATGGGGGAAAAACCCTCTCCCGGGGGATTTTGAGGGGGGTTTCCTTTCGAATACATTTTTAAACCCAAGGGGCCCAAAGGGGGGGAAAGGGCAACCAAAGACACAAATAAAGATTTTTTTTTAAAACAAAACCCGACAACTTCTTCGTAAACCCCATATAAAACTTGTTCGGCCCCAACCTGCACAGGACCCCTAGCCGCGACACGGTGACCAGGGGGCAACCGGGTCTCCAAAGTTTATGGGCCCCACAGGGGGTTTGGGCACAGGAGGGGTGAAGCTTTTGTTTTTCACAAGCTTTTGTCCCCGGTTTCACTCGTCAAGCCCAACCCAACAGACCGCCCATTCGACAAACCCCTTGGGTAGTGAAGGGATCGTCTCCGACGGGCAGAAATTTGCCCCCCTTAAAAGTTTTAACTCCCCCAAAGGGGCATAAATCTTCGTTTCATCGCTGCTTCTCTTAGAACTTCTAAATTACATTCACAAATTTTTCGCGAATATTTTCTCTAAAAGATTTTTTGTTTCCCTTCTTACACCAATTAACTTTAAATGAAGGGCTATTTTGTTGTTTTTTGCTTACTTTGGGGACAGGAAACCCTTAACCCATTATTGAAATTTTTGACAAAATTTTTGGTGAAACCATTTTTTAAAAATTTTTTTAAAAACCTTACTATCAAACTTTAGCTAACTTTCAGTGTTTTTTATTTTTATATTAACCAAATTTAAAAGGGAAACTTAAAGGGGGGTTATTCTGCAAATGTTTCTAATAATTAAATTTTAAAGGGACTATTAACTATTTTTTTAATAATTATTTACGAACAAAACCAAATAATAGTTTTTTTTCAAGATTTTTGCAAATTTTTAAATTGGGATAGTTTTATTTCTTTTCTGTGGGGGGGGGCAACCCCCATATTGGGGGTATATTGTTTAAAAATTATTATTAATAAATTTTCCCAATCTACAATGCTACACAACGAGATGAAAGGTTTTAAGGGGGAAGTAAAAAACTTACCCAATTAACCATGGGTTCTTGTTGTTGTGAGGGGGACGGGGGGCCTTTTCAGAACTCACCCCCCATGTTTAAAACGCAACCTTTTTCGTGATTAATGTCCTTTTTTTTCCCCAATTTGGGGGATAAAAAAAAAAGGGGGCCCAAAATTTTCGTGGATCTTTTAGAATTTTTGGGGTTTTAATGTGTGTTTAGTTTTTGGTATCTAATTTTATTTTGAATTGCAAAATGGACACCTTTGACCCAGTCACTATTTAAGATGGTTAAACTACGAATAAAAATTCTTTCTAACCCAAAAAACCGTTGTAATTAACACAACCATGACGTTTTTGACGTCGAAAGGAGAAACGTTCCCTTATTAATTAATAAAGTCCCGTTTTTTCATTAGAAACCCCTTGCTAGCAATAAATTTAACAATCGCAAACTATGAAGCTCATATGACAACCTGTCCTGGGTTTGAAAAAAAAATTTTCGCAGTACTTTCTCATTTGAAATCCCGCCTGTTTGGGTTATCACCAATCATTGAGGAGAAACAAGTTAGGGGAATTAAAAAATTTTTGGGATTAAGAATAGAGGGGCGTCTCTCAAAAAAGAAAAAAACTTAAAAGGAGAGCCCAACACACCGTTAGAAAACATAGGGGGGGAAGGACCAATTTACCATTAAACCAAATTTATTAGGGGGAAATTTGGGAAAAAAAAAATGACAATGATCCCAAGGGCAAGAAAATCGTTCAAATTTTTTTTTAAACCCGAAAATGGAATTGACATTTGCCCTTGGATTTAACCCCTAGATTTCCTAGAAAGATAGAGGATTAAAAAACGGCAAAAAGTGACCGACATGAAATGTTAGGGCCCTCCAGAAAATTTTTTTTGGGTAAAAATTTCCCTTTTGGATCGAACAACCCCCATACTGGACTACAGCCGGTTCGCGTTTTTTTCCCCGATTTGGTTTTTCCCAGCCAACTACTAATCATTTTGAGAGGGATTTTGGTGTGTTCAGGCCCTCTCAAACCCATCAATGAATTCTTTTTTTCGACCAGCCCCTTACCTAGGGGGGGGATTCTCTAAACGCGACATAGATCCTTTTATTCTAACTTGAACCCTAATTTATATTAACATAAAAAGGGTTTTGCGAATAGAGACCTTTGGGTCAGCTGTTGAAGTGGGGGGTCCACTTCACAATGAAATAATTAGATTTGGGGCTACAACAGGGGGGCCCCAACCCCAATAGGGGGGAGGCTCGAATTAGGGATCGGAAATGGCGTGGTGTGAGTTAAATTTTTGACCCGGGGAAGGGCCCATAAATTTTTCGTAATCACGAATAGAAGTGCCATATCCCCCCAAATTCCCCCAAATTTAAAAAAAAAGAAGGTTATAGATGTAACCAAATTCCACCTAGCGCGAAAACTGCGAAAAAACACTCGGTCGAATGTTTCGGTTATGTCACAGGCAGGTCCCGGCGGGGGGGAAAAACTTAATCTCAACGTTTTGGGGTTTCCTCGCCAATCGTCACAATTGCCCTCCGTCATTCGGGGGAAAAAATGTTTTTGGAGCCCCAGTCAATTTGGGCCCTTGAAAACATTCCTACGGGACACAGGTCGTTACATAACGTTTTTCGAAGATCTTTTGGGGGACTCTTCCCGCGTATTATTAAGGACTCAGAGAGTTTGAAATAATTTGTGTTACTCGGCTTAGAAGTTTGGGGGTGTAACGAAATAAATCTCATAAAATAGCAGGGTTGGCTTGCCATTTGGTTCCTTGTCCCCCCATTGGGGCCCAAAATCTTAGACACAACTTTTTTCCACAACGGGGACCCCCTTGACGTGTATCGGGACATAATTTAAAACCCCTCCAGGACTCCTATGGGGCGACACCCCGCTTGCCCTACACCCCGGCGCCACTGTACTCGAAGAACACGGACCTAACCCGATTTAAGCAATTTGGCCGAGTACCCGATGTGGTCGCGACCGAATTGGTCACACAATGTATTTTCTCACAGTAGAACTAGTTGACCACACCCCTTTTTAGGTCAAAGGCCCTATTCTAGCCCCCCCCCTAAGCTTAAAATTTTGAAGGCACTTTTCGAGAACTTTTGGAAAAAAGGAAATATGAAAATCAAAAACCCCTTTAGGTCTCCCCTTTTTTTTAACGTCCCCAAGGCCACGTTTTTCGTCGATTAGAAGTTAATAAGAAATACTGTACGGGGCGACCCCTTTGCCCCCCGAAAGAGGGGGCGTTCCAGTATTAGGCCGGGCCATTTTACACATCATAGATCTAAAAAAAGATTCTCCCAAAAACCCCTTTTTAACGGGGAATCTATGTCGTTACGGGACATCACTCACGTCTCTTAGTTCAATTTCGTCCCATTTGGGGTGTCAATTGGGGGCCCCAAAACAAACACCTATTACATACCGTTCTAGATATACAGTTTAATATGCTTACTATTTAGATGACCGGATCTTTCAACAAATTGGGGGACCATAAAACATGTTAGGGGAAATTTTTAAAAGTTAGGGGGCCAATTTTCGGAACCCAAAGCTAAGGGTTGCATTCCAAATGAGTACTGGGGCCGTGGGATCCACCAATTTTCATAAAACCCCGACGTTCCGACCTTTAAGGAGTTCCCCGCCTGCAAAAAAAAAAAGTTTCCGATTTCTCGGTATGGGAATTTTTTTTAAGGGTTTATTCCAAAATTGGCGAGTTTGGGGGGACCCTTGTACCACTTAAAGAAAAAGGGGGGTTCCCTTCGTTTGGGCTCCAGTGTCGGCATCCTTTGACCCTTTTAACGTTCTTGTGGGCCCCCCTATTAAAATGGCCGATTTTTTTAAAAAAATTTTTTTTTCCAAACTGACTTTTTCGATGGTTGGGACCTCCCTTTTCAAGGAAATATGGGGGCCCTTAACCAAACCCTACCATCTACTTTTTTCTTTCATGGGTAATTTTTCTTTAACCTTTGATTTGGAGGCCCCGAAATTGTACGCCACCACCTTTTAAAATATCTCGAACATCACCCTTTCGACTTTTATACATAATTTGGCTCTCTCGTGGTTGTTAAGACATCCTAGGCAAACGGAAAAATAGGGGCTTGGGGGGCGAAGTTTCATCACTTAATTCAGATTGCTCATGTTTTAGGGGGACAAACCCTAACCGATCCTTTTCGTATGTTTGAGGGAACCCATGACCGTGGGGAACGGCCCCCAGGTGGCCCAGGCATTTTGGGGGTGTTGAGCAAAAAACCCTAAGTGTTTCCCATCGGGAACTCAAAAAATCCGATTTTTGGGAACCCATTCTCTTGCAAAAACAAGGATCCCGATCACCTTAACTGCTTAACGGGGCTCTCTTATACGACCCAACCCTCTGCATTGGAAGGGTTTTCGTTTTCCCAGTTTGGCTAGGGTGAATTTGCGTATTATCACGAGTCCCCCCCGGGGGGGACTTAGGTGCGAACAAACCAAGTAAAAACTTTTGTATTTTTTTTGGGAAAAGATAAAGCGGAATCCGGGGGTGGGTTTGAAATTTAGGGGTTCTTAGGGGGTAAACCGGGTAGGAAATTTGCCGATACGGGGTGTTAAAAACAGGGGTCCTAGTCCCCTTGAAATTTTTTATTACTTGGGGTACCTTACCAAGGTCACGGAAAAGGGCACAATTTTTCTTTTCCCTAGTTGAGGGTTTTCGAAGTTTGGTGATACGCCCTTTAATGGGGACTTCCAACTCTGTATTGACGCTCTTGATTTTGCCTTGTTTCCAACTTTGGGGACCCCCTACCTGGTGTCCCACAAAAGCAGCCATTTTCTTCCCAAAAAATTTGAGGAATTTTTTTTAAAAAAGGGGGGGGAAAAAAGTTAAAACACCCCCTTTCTATCCTCAACCCTTTGCAGTGGAAAGGGCCATCGGGGCCTCAAGCCGCCCTTATTGCCTTTACCCCCGTCACCATTTAAATGGAAAAACCTGAGCCATTGCAAAAAGTTTTAAAAGCGCTGACTACAGTCACAGGAAGACCCCTTCCCCCCTTGATGTTGGTCAAAATTTCTTTCTCCCCCCTCAACCGAGGTTTTTAAATCTCCCGGGGGCCTGGAGGGTCAAACTGACAGATGCATTGAACCCAAAGGGGGGAAGCTTTTTGCCACTGAAAAAAAAAAGCGATTTAAAGGAGACCAGGGACACCAGGGGGATCGGGGACCTACAAGGGCGGATAAATCTTATACGAATTAATAATTAATTAAAACGGGGACGGCAAAACGGCGAAATTGGATTAACCGTGGTCAGTCCCAAATCAACAAGTTTTTTCACCCCTTTAGGTCCAATTTTTGATCCTGTCACTGGCGGGGACGCGTCGTCCCCCGTCCCAAAAAAAACCTTTTCACTACTCCAAGATGAAACCCGTTTTAGGGTTGTCTTGTGTTTTTTTTGTATTTTTGCTTGAAAAAAAAAGTGTGATTTTTTGACTTTGTTCTTCCGTATTTCTGTACCGCATATTCACATAATACAAAAGGTTTGATTCTTTGCTAAACAAAAAAATTTTCCTAGATAATATGGGGGAAACTGGGACGGGGTGAAAAAAATAAAATAAATTAAAAAGACTTGTGTTAACCCAAAGGATCCATGTTTCTTTTTTTTTTCCCAAAAATCTTTTTCCCTCTTTGCCAATTTTGCAGAGATAGCATTGTGTATTTTTTATTCGTTCGTTCTAAAAATCAGTTATTTATACCTTTAAACCCTTTGAAAATTTTTTTGGCATTTTCTATAATAGGGATATATTTATATTTAGGGAATAAATTTCACGTTGAACTCTAGAAAGGTGGTTTTAAATTTTAGCCGCGCCCTAATCTTAAATTTAAATTTTTTAAAAGGGGTGTTTTTATTCTCTTTTAATAAGTCACCTTTTTGTTTTGTTTTTTTCTACATGATAGGGGTTTTGTGGGTTTTTTTTGGTTGGTCCGGATTTTTTTGGGTTAAAATTTTTTCTTTGGACACCCATCTCCCCCGCCCTGCCCTTAAGTTAGGGGGGGGCCGTGCCGATTCTCGTCACTCATCTTTGGGGCCCTCGCAGCGGGGGTTTGCCCTTCCCCCCCCTCTTTCTGCCAGCTGTTTCTGCCACACCTCCCCGCCCTCGCCTCGGGGGTTTCAAGGGTCGCTCTTTGAGAGCGCAATGGTTTTTCCCGACTCCGTCAAAAACGGGCAGTGGGTTTATGGGGGGTTGCTTCCCGTTCCGGAGGGGAAGTGATCGGGGACAAGACACCTCAGGCGGATTGAGAGGGGGTTTCGCTTTTAATACATTTTTAACGACCGACGGGGGAAAGCAACCAAAGACCAAAAAAAACTTGTGTTAAAAAAATCAACCCACAAATTTTTCGTACAACCCCTTATAAAACTTGTATCGCGCCCCCAAATCTGGGCGCGGGCCCCCACCCACACCGTGACCACAGGGGCAACACATGGTCTCCCCCAACATTTTATGGGGCCACAGAGGTTTGGGCACAAAGCCCCATATTTGAAATAAGGCTTCTAAAGGGGAGGTTAATTAATTTTTTTTTTATATCTATAGGCCTTATATTAATTTCTACAAAAATTAAATTTTTTAGTACTCACTGTTAAACTTTAAAATTTTGTAAATATTTGTCTTTTAGGGAGGGGAAAAAGCTCAGGTACTATTTTCCTTGCAAAATAAATTTATTTTTAGTTTTTGTACAAAATATAAAAAAGTTTTAAAAATTTTTGAAATAACTTTGTATAAAAAAGTATTTAAATTATTTTTCCGTAAAAAAGAAATATTTAATTTTAAAAATAAAAAATTACGGGGGGATTAAACTAACTAATTGTTTTTAAATTTTTAATATTTTTTGGGGAAATGTGGTTTTTTTT
>JBCFYV010004617.1:12500-30474 GCA_039000515.1 Timema cristinae
AATTTTCAAATGTGCTGTGCCCTGGGGGTGAAAACCCCACTTATTAAAGGAAAAGAATTCTCTCACCACACATTTCAGAATGAGGTTCACCTATTTAATTAATAACGGGGGAAAACACTTCTCTCTCGTCAATAGAGTGTGAACTTCAGATATAGCCATATGGAGAAAGGGCAAACCCCTCTTCAAAAAATTATGTCATTCCAGAAATTTAGGTGATGGTCCTCAATAATAATAATAGCGCAAACTGTTATTTCATGGCCCTCTATTTGGGCAGTTTAGAGCCAATAACTCTTTTTTTTACACCACCCCCTGGGCCCCCCCCCTTGGTCTAAGATCTACAGCTCTGGGAAGAAAGGGAAGGGGTATTCGATAATATAAATAAGTCTTTAAATCTACACCCTCACCTTTCCACACACAAATAAGATTCACCGCCACTGATTATAATATTTCATAAGTGTACATAAAAAAAACTAATATAATTTGGGTTTCATTTAAAAATGTTTTAATGAAAGTAGCAATATTTATTACTTTGCAAGTATTACACAATAGTTCGTTTTTTAAATTTGGGAAGTATCTATCTTATAATGACATCTAATATTGCCTTAACATCATTTTGGTAGGACGCTTCGATTTTCGAGTTGCCGCCAAAACTTTCCATACTTAGGTGGTAATTAATTAAATTTGTGTTATTTTTATGGGCTTTCATTTAATATTCGGCATTATAAGCTTTAATGATTACATAAACATTCCTTATATAATTTATTTAGTTTTTAAATGCATACGTATTAACGGGATAAAATTTAATTTTTCCATATTAAATAATTGTAAGCTATGACGTAATACCCCAAAATGCATATTGTGGGTAAATTTATTACTTATATCGATGTCAAATTTTACCCCCAGAACTACTCGAGTGCTTTTCTCTATAAAATCAATTGTTTATTACAAATTTTAGCCGTCGCATAGCAATATAAAAATCTTAGTGGTGTCTTTTCGGAGCTCCATTAAAGATGTCAATTTTGTGATTGTGAGAAAGAAATTGAATAAAATTATTATTAACCAAAATGGCCAAGGATGTTTCGGTGGATTTTTCGGAGGGTAGGCCGGCGTGTCCGTGGAGCGTTTCGCAGTATCCGGGCCGCCTGGTTCGCCGAATTTCCCGCCACGGTAAGTCACAAAGTTTGCATCAATAAGGTATTTAGATTTTTACATAAAATTTGTTGAAAACACATATAATATTATCTGTACTTACATGAACATCAAGTGGTTACAAATTCAATGTTATCTGAACATATTATAATCAAAAATAGTTTAAACAGACAAAAATTATTCTATTTTTTAATATTTATTTATTGTACAATTAAATTTTATTTAGTTTATTTGAAGTAAATGGCAAAGATTATTGCCTAGGAAGATTTCCCCATTAGAAAGTTTGCCAGATTAATAAGTAAAGAGATACTTTGTTATCTCAAATAAATAATTTAGAAATGAAATAGCGTAGAAACACTTAAATGTGGCAGTACTCGTAAGTAATTAAGAAATTTTTTTTTTAAGACAGACTGTGCTTTAAAGACATGTCTAAAGCTAAGTACATATACGACAAATATGAATGTACAAAATGCTATTCAAGAAAGTGTATAATATTATAGTCACATCGATAGGATAAAATTACACAAACAATGTTGTCTGTGTTTACAATACAATGACGTTATTACTAATCAAACAATGTTGTTTGTATTTACGTTTCCATTAGTTGTTACTAACACACAAACATGTTTGTCTATATTTATATTACCATATGTTGTTACTACTCAACAATGTTTGTCTCTATTTACATTACCATCAGTTGTTACGAAACACACACATTATTGTCTGTATTTACATTAACATCAGTTGTTACTACACATACACAATGTTGTCTGTATTAACATTACCAATCAGTTGTTATTTCCCAGACAATGTTGTCTGTATTTACATTACATCAGTTGTTACTACAAAACAATATTGTCTGTATTTACATTAATATCAGTTGATGTAATTTTGGTCTGTATTTACATTACCATCAGTTGTTATTCCCCAGACAAGAGTGTCTGTATTTACAATACCATCAAGTTGTACTATACACACAATGTTGTTTGTATTTACATTACCATAAGTTGCACTACTCACACATTTTGTCTGTATTTACATTACCATGAGGTTACTACTACTCAAACAATGTTGTTTGTATATTCGTCACCTTTAGATGTTACTAACACTCAAACATGTTGTTTGTAATTACATTAACATCAGTAGTTAATACACATAAAACAATGTTGTCTGTATTTACATTGCCATAAGTTGTTATTTCACAGATAATGTTATCTGTATTTACATTCCATCAAGTTTTAGTACACATACAATGTTGTCTTTATTTACATTTTCATAAATTGTTACTGCCCTGACAATGTTGACTGTATTTACATTACCATAAGTTGTTACTACTCACAAAATGTTGTCTGTATTTACATTACCATAAGTTGTTACTAAACAGACAATGTTATATTTATTTACATTAACATCATTTGTTACTACACAGCCATTGTTGTCGGTATTTACGTTACCAACAAGTTTTTACTACACAAACAATGTTTTCTATATTTACATTACCAAAAGTTGCTACTACTCACACAAATGTTTTCTGTATTTACATTACATTAAATTACATAACATAAATGTTGCTACTTTACATGCCATGTTTTCTGTATTATTACTATTACCCGGTCAAGTTGTTACTACACAGAAAATGTTATCTTCCATTTTACATTGACCATCAGTTGTTACTGACACAGACAATTTTTGTCTGTATTAACATTCCCAAATTGGGGGACCGGGTGGTCCTAGGGTAAGGTGTCAGACTTCATGCTGGCGGCCGGGTTAAATTTCCTCGGTCCCGCAAAGATTTAACTGTTTAAACCAAACCCTTCCTTCACATCTGACCAAACATCTGTGAATGGAGGAATGCCAGGTCTCCCACCGTGGTTCGGATTCCACGTTAAACTGTAGGTCCTTCATTTCATCTCACAATCACCCTACCATTACACATTAGCGTAAGTGCGTAAAACCCGAACGGGTAGTAAGACGCGGTGCTAATAATAATAAAATAACATTACCATTACCATCAATTGTTACTAGACAGACAATGTTGTCTTTATTTACGCTACCATGAAGTAGTTACTACCCAGACAATGTTATCTGTATTTACATTGCCATCAAGACGTTACTACACAGACAATGTTGTCTTTATTTACATTACCATAAGTTGTTACTACTCCCACAATGTTGTCTGTATTTACATTACCATGAGTTGTTACTACACACACAATGTTATCTGTATTTACATTACCATCAGTTGTTACTATACAGACAATGTTATCTGTATTTACATTACCATAGTTGTTACTAAACAGACAATGTTATCTTTATTTACATTACCATCAGAAGTTACTACACAGACAATGTTGACTGTATTCACATTACCATAAGTTGTTACACTCAAAACAATGTTGTCTGTATTTACATTACCAAAAGTTGTACTACACACAAACAATATTGTCTGTATTTACATTACCATGAAGTTATTACTACACAGACAATGTTATCTGTATTTACATTACCATTAAGTTGTTAGTACACATACAATGTTATCTGTATTTACATTACCATCAAGTTTTTACTAAACAGACAATGTTATCTGTATTTACATTACCATCAAGTTTTTAACTAAACATGTACAACAACAACTATCAGTGAGAGATTACCCCAAAGTGAATGTGTTCTCTTCTATATTGAGGGTGAAGGTTTACGCAACCTTATTTTAATAGAAAAACCAGTCACAGGTAATTCCTACCTCGACATGCCTACCTTTTGGCCTCTGCCTCTATTTGAAGAAGATTAAACGAATTCATCTTCCATCAAGATGGGGCACCGTCTCACTTACGCTGGGCTGTACCTGAACAAACATATTATCTGGGAGCTGGCTTGGTCGTGACCGTACCGACGATGTGTCGTGGGGCAGATAGCCAGCTCAATCACCGGACTGAACCCCATACGATTTCTTGATGTTGGGTTATGTGAAAGACAAAATGTTTGTCACACCTCTGCCAAGATCTTTGCTGGAGCTGAGGCAGAGAATCACAGCCATCGTTGAGTCCGTCACCGCCGACACACTAAACAAAGTGTGCGAAGCGTTTTCTGCCGTAGTAATGGAGGAGCACATATTGAGTCACTTTAAACTGCGAAAAAGCTTCCAGGGTTTCTGTATCGACTGGAAAATGTTTCCAGTTAATCGGGTGCACCTTTCCTTTCTTATAACTTTTCGAAAGTGTAAAGATCATTTGTGCTCACCTGTATATTGTTCTTAGCTATTAAGAGCATTGTTTTATTTTTAAATTATTGCTATACCGATCAAGTTTGAATGTATGTTAATCTGAGTATAATGAATATGAATGTGTGTGTGCCTTAATGTTTTTTTTTTGTTTTCCCTCGCCCTACTATATTTAGTTCTAATTTCCTCATTTATTTTATTTTAATAAGTTCATTAATATTCAATTATGTATGTGGGTGATATATATATATATATATAATTTGTAATTGTATTATAAATCAGTTTTTATTAGGCCTACTTAAGTATTAAATGTCCATTCTTTATTATTAAGGGATTAAGTGTTAGAAGAGGCACTGGTCTTAAACTAATGCATACCGTCACAGTAAGCTTACAGGGTAAGGCGTTGGACTATGGTGGTGTACAAGCTATAATAAATAAATGTCAAAACTAGATCAGTAGCTTGCGAAAGGTTGAGGAATGGTCTATTGTGATGTGAGAGGCTAAAAAGTTCTTAAAAATCATTACGTCCATGGTTTAGCTACAAAAAAGTTAGAAGAAGAAAAATGCTTATTGATTAATTGGGTATAGATGAACCTATTATTGAGATAAATAAAAAAAAATTAAATTGTATTTAAGTTGCAAAAGATAGACTTTCTAACCATAGCATAGACATGGTAAAAGAAATGGTTTATATCACATATACAAGAGTTTTAGAAACAACGCAAATAATGTTTCCCCTGTAAACATATAAAGCCTTTGTGAGTTTTACGATTGGAACCACACTATTGTAAGTGAAGAGTTAAACAGATCTAATGAAATGTATTTTGCCATTAACTCAAGCATATCAATTGATGATTTGTTCCTCGTAAAATGAGAAATCTAAAGACACAGCTCAGATAAAGGATCATGTTGAAAGGAAAACAATAGTGGACGTTGATGATGTGTCTGAAAGTGAAACATAAAATGAACCTTAACAGATTAAAAGTTTCCGTGTGACAAAAGTTTTTTTAAACCTTATGGGTGCTTGATTAGTTTTTCAGGCTTCAATAGATTGAAAGTTGTCAATACAACATTGCTATCTTTGTCCATAACCATTTGTTCAAATGAAAGAGCTATGAGCCGAGTTAGAATAATAAAAAAATCAGGCTCAGGTCTGCGATGGAGATGCATGGCTTTCGAACCTTATGGTTCTAGCTTCAGAGAAAGACTTGTTAGAGTCAATTCTTAATGAAGAAATAATTGATGCCTTTTCTTTATCGTCATCGCAAAGAAAGATGTTGCTGTGCCAAATATAAGCAAAAGAAATAGGACTTCATCAAACCATTATTGATTTAATTTTTTATTCCTTACAAGACACTGTATTCACCATTTTTCCAATATGGCAGCCGTAAATTGCATGGATCAAAGGGGTTTGCATTTTTCTCGTGCAGATCTTGTCTAAAATAATCATTTATAATACCATTTTATTCTGTGACAAAATTAAAAGCTACCAGCCTTGATAGAATAAGGAGAATGGATGATAGGGCGTGGACACTGGTTGATAGGATGTTGATACTGGTTGATGTGGAGACTAGTTGATAGGATGTGAATACGGGTTAATATAGAGAAAGGTTGATGGGAATTTAATACGGTTTGATGAATTTACTGGTTGATAGGGTACGAATACTGTTAGCTAAGTTGTTTTGTCTGGTAGATAAGATGTGGAGTAAAGCTGAGGGTCAATTGATTAATACTTTGTTTTCCTATTTAGATGGAAACTTTTGTTTGTTTTGAGATATGAACTATTTGATCATTTATTATATTAGACCATTATTTCTGCAGCAAAGAATTTTTTCTTGTAAAACACAAGTGGTTTATGTTTGTAATTCATACTTTTGTAAACCTAAGTTTACTGTTTTCAAATGTCATACTTTCAGAAGTGAATAATAAATCTTGTTGGGGTTTAATTATTTCTTATGATCATGTGAGTATATAAACTCACTCAAGTTCCAAGAACCGTAATATTTCATGGTGGTTTATTTAAAACACGTTTAGCATTTGTGTGTAATCAGAATATTAAAAATTTGAATATCGTTTACTCTCCTTAATACGAATTCATTATAATTAGGCAATTTTGAATGAATTGGTTATTCAAATCTTTTCAATTGAGCTAAGTATAGAAGTACTTAGTAGCAATTTTTTTACAATAAGTTCTCCAAAAACTACCAATACAATAGTTCTGTTCATATTATTCTAAATATAAGCAAAATTATTAAACGTTTTGCTAGCCAACTTTTAGCCTTTTTTTATAAAACCATTAGTTGTAAATGCAAGCATTATACTTTATCATCGCTTTAATAGCTTTTTTTTACTCAATATAATATTGTTCTGGTGACGGTTTGTTGCAGTTGATGATGAGCGACAAGGGGGCACCCCTAACACCGCTGGGTGCCCGGACGATGGGCTGCCATCGTCCACTCAACCTGTTCGGGATGAACATTTTTTTCCAGGGGAATTGACGGCCGCCACCAGTGTACAAAAGAACAAGAGGAAAACTTAAACGGAATGGTAAGTATAGGTCAGAAAGTCAGTCACCTTCCCTATCAAGACAAGAAGACCCATCTGAGAGAACATCGTTAAGTCAGCCACCTTCCGGATTAAGCCAACAAGACCCTTCTTCTCTTGAACTGGTAGCGTCATCATCAGGAACAACTCCCCTTCATGGTAACATTGTAAGATCGTCCAGTCGGTCCAGTCCACCTTCCGTGTCAGGTCAACAAGGTTCTTCCTTCAGTACGGAGCATTCCAAGTCCATGATGTTGACTCAAGAAGCTATTGCCCACATGCAGAAAACATCTGTATTCGATGATAAGACTCGTTATCTTTTAATGAAGGCGTGTGAGTATTACAAGATAGAACAATTGGTAAGTAAATCCAATAGGGAGTCAGCCACCTTCAAGGAGTCAGCCACCTTCAAGGAGTCACCACCTTCAAGGAGTCACCACTCAAGTCACACTCCAGAAAGTCAGCACCTCCAGAGTAGCCACTCCAGAAAGTCATCCACCTCCAGTGAGTCAGCCACCTCCAGTGAGTCAGGCCCCTCCAGTGATTCAGCCACCTCCAGGAGTCAGCCACCTCCAGTCAGTCAGCCACCTCCATGAACAGCCACCTCCAGGAAAGTCATCCACCTCCAGGAATCATCCACCTCCAGTGAGTCAGCCACCCCAGTGAGTCAGCCACCTCCAGTGATTCACCACTCCACGGAGTCAGCCACCTCCAGTCAGTCAGCCACCTCCATGGAACCAGCCCCTTCAGGGAATCATCCACTTCCAGGGAACCACCTCATTTCTAGAAATCCATCTCAAGAGGATGGTAGAGATACATTGGTAAGTCGTTCTTCTGGGGTTTTTGAGGATTCATTCATTTTTTCTGACAATAGACCCCACTCATCACGCTCCTATGCAAAGGCGAGAAGGCGCTATCAGGCTTACCAATGGATAGGAGCCTGATGAGGTTAATTGAGTTTAGATCGCCACCAAATTTGTGGACCTTAATTCATATATGCAGACGCTTCCCTTATTTATTCAAACACCTTCCAAACAGGCTATTTATTAAAGGACTTCATCCATCTATCATTAAGAAACAACGCCAAGAAGAAAATTCAAGTAAGGACAGGTCGTATACACCTTCTCCGCTTAGCTACGTACATACTGTGGCATTATCGTAAATATGGACACTCAGGCAGTCATTTAAATAAAATAAATAAGGAACGTGTTGGAATAAAGAATTAGAATGAATACGGATCAACTCATGTATACACGAGGAAATTTTTGGAATATCTTAAAAACGGCTCTTAAAACAAATAGTAATGGGTAAGAATAGATAAGAGACGAATTGGAATTAATAAAGAAAGACAAGACCGAATAAGAATGGAGGATTTAGTTGGAATAATAAATTATAGTGTCGGGATTATTAAGAAATTATTCGGAATAATTTTGGATTATTAAGTCAGAAAAATAAAATATTGTTTGAATTAGTTGGAATTAATAATGAACTCATCGATTCATTACAGGGCGAATAAAAATAAATAAAGATCTTGTAGGAATAAATAGTAGGGAGAAATTTGGCATACATAAATTATAACAAGGCGCGATAAATAGCGAAGATTGAGTCAAAATAAATATTGAGTAGAATGATTTAGAAAATATTCCGAATAAATAAGATTGTCTTATTATTAAAAGATTGTAATAAAAATTAAAAAGTATAAAATTACAACTAATAAGCTCATCAGAATAAATAAGTTAAAATTCCAAATGAATAAGTAATAAGTCAGAAAAAATAAAGAACGAACATTAAAGAGGAAGCGGTCAGAATAAATACGTAATAAGTCGAATTTAAAAATATATGAGTCAGAATATTTAAAAGGGAATGATTTGGAATAAATAAGGGATGAGTCTAAATATATGTGTGTGTATAGTGAATAAAAAACTAGTCTTGATAAATTAGGAATGAGTTGGGATATTTTAAGAAGAATGTTTGAGAATAGATAAATAACAGCACAGAAAATAATAAAAGAGTGAGAAACAATATTATCATCATCACAAGAAACTGTTTCCGGCCTGTGGCCGGTTCTGTTTAGTAAAATGCCTCATCTCCCTCCTGTACTCTCTTCTAATCTGCTCCTCTCACTTGCACACTTGTTGCTGTCTGTTCCTTCCATCTTGTTCTTGGTCCTCGTTGTCGTCTCTTCCCTACATACTTCACATTCAATAATCTTCTTGGAATCCTCTCCCTTACCATCCTAATTACATGTCCATACCATCTCATCCTAGCTTCCTCTACTATCTCATGTACATCAACTCTAGATCTTACTTCTTCATTCCTGATCCTATCTCTTCTGGTGCTCCTCAAAAACTTCATTCCCATGGCCTTCACTTTCCTTTCTCTTTTATCCAAAGGCCAAGTTTCCGTTGCATAAATTACTATTGGTTTATGCGGTACTTCCCTAACACTTACTTACACAATAACACTTGTTTACAAAGTTAAAGATATTTTGGCAAAAAGAAATGTCTGACTATGATTGTATATTTATGCTAAATTCAAATATGTAACTAGTTTTTTTCTCCCATGCATGGATTTTTAGTGATATAATAGTCTAATTCTGAAAAAATGTACTTAATCACATACCGGTACATTTAAAACATTATTAATATAAACTAAAAAGTGACAGTTGATTATTTTCTATTATAATTAGCTTCTGAAACATCCCTCTTAAGTGCCAGCAATAGTTTGCGATCATACAGAACTCCTCTTTCCCATGATCAAAATGTCTTGGTGGAAATGTTCCACGCTGAGGTTCTTGCGGAAGAAATTTAAATGATAGTCCATAAAATGAATTTTAAGCAACAATTACACCCCATATCTTTGACTTACTGCAAGAGTTAATCCACATTGTCATTGTAGTTCTATGCTATAAAGTTTTCCAAAAATGTTTCTGTTAACACTTAAGAATGATCCACATGCTGTATTTTCAAATTGGCTCACTATATCATCAAGTTGGTATAAATATAGAGTAACTCGTTATAGATAAAGAACGAATAGGTATAAAAATAATTATATGATGTTCTTTAACTAAAAAAAAAGTCTGAATGAATAATCAACAATTCAAAATTAATAATAAATTTGTGAGAGTAAATAAGAAGTATAAGTCTTCTTTGCTGGTGATAAGAAATTGAAAGTTTTTAATCCCGTTGAGTGTATTGAGGTTCGTTTTTTCAAAATCGTTGCAATCTCTTCCCTACAAAATTGCTCATACATTTATTCTACATTCCTAGAACCATGCCATAATTAATGCATAAGTGTGCAGAGGAAGGCACCTATTATCGTGACATAAGCATACAGGACAGTATTACATGATGCTGTTGTGGTACTGGGAGGTGTCATCCCGGTTGACATTTGCATTTAGAAGGGAATTTTAAGAAGATCTGATTAATTTATAGGTGCTAATGAGAAGTTTTAAAACAATGATAATATGAGAGCCTGAGTAACCTCAAAGGAAAATAATCTGTTGAGTATTTCTCATCTTTTTAAACGAGACTATAAAAGTATGAAATGATTAGCAATCATTACGCTACCAAGTTTGAAGTGGCCATGGAAATTTTCTGGAAAATTATCTGGGTTTAATCTGTGTTAGGAACAAAACTGTGGACAATGTTGTTGCAGAACTGTTTGCCACATCATGTTTGAAAGTGAGAATAACAAAGTGCTACGGATCGTGTTAGTGAAGTAAATACGTGATCGTGGTCTGGTGTAGAGAAGGAAAGTATGGGAACTCACTTGATATTTTCAAAGCGTTTTTGAAGACATTACAAGGATTAGGAAAAGAAGAGATAAAGAAAAAGACTTTGAAATGGTGTGATACAGCAGATGGAGGAACAGAAGAATAAAAGAATTGACTACTGGATGTGAGATAAAGTGAGAAAGAGATTGCCTTTGAATGGTGAAGATCTGATAGGGTGGATGAAATTTAAATTATTTAAGTATGGTGAAGAAAAGATGGCGATTTTAAATCATAACATGATAAAAGAGAATAGTTTAAATGAAAGAATGAAGTAAGACCTAATAATGGTTATGGATGAAAGGTACATTGTTTTAGGGGATGAGAGAATTTGACCTTTAAATTATGAGTAAATATTAGAAGTCCCATATTCAAGATGAAGACAAGCAGGACTAGCTGCTAAAAGCAGTAGGCTTGATGCGCTAGGGGTATGGAGGAGGGCCTGCGGCCTACGGGCCTAAAATATTTATTGGCGTTGTACACAAGAATAACAGACTATCACTCTCCTGTGTGTTGACATTAGATAATTCAGTTGGCAGTGCAGAGTGAGTGGATAGCCCGCTTGGCTATATTTGGTAATGTAGACATAAATACTCAGTATTTTAAAAAGTTTTATTAGTTTGATCCAAATTCATCCTTTCGAAGAGATTTGGTATAAAGTATGGTGTTTTAGACTTTAAAGTCCCACTAGACTTCAAACCTCCAGGAATAAAGTAAATTATTTTTGGTCGTAAACTAATCTTTGTTAATGAATTTTTTTAATTCATTTTCAGCAACACTTTCAGCCAATTATATAGACTTAATCTTTTGCTTACGGTATCTTCCTTTTGGGATTCTTTGACTTGAAAATAAATGTTATCATTGAACTTTAAAATTTAAATTATTGGTTTCTTTACCTTTAGTATAGTTATTGTTTTATATTTATAGTTATTGTTTTGTATTTTTTAAACTAAAGGCTATTCCATGACAATTGATACAAGAAAATACCGGTAAACTTAAATATTCAAATGAAATTTTCCTCAGTTGTTATTCATCCAATCATAGATAATTTAATAATTTTCTCTTAATTAACTTTTGGGTTGAAAATTTTCTTTATTAAAAGAAAAATGGAATATTTAATATTTGCCGACTATCGTGTTTAATTAATCTCCTTCATTTGGAAATAATTAAGGTATGAAATAGAAACCAATTGAAGCGTTTCGTTTTGGCTTTAAAATTACATATCACATGATCACATAATAGTTTTTTTAAAAGTTCAGGTTACCATGATACAATTTTAATTTTAATTTCTCGAAAAAATAATATATCAAAATATTGATACAAATGCACTTGTTCACTAATTTATTAATGGTTTGCATGCCTAATTTCACTATGGAATTACATTACAATTTATTTTTAATAAAATTGGGGTCATCATAAAACACATTGACAAAATTTCTCATCACAAACTCACCAAAATGAGCCGGTGCTCAAAGGCCTAGATTTTATTTACAAATAAAGAATTTAGTATTAAAAACTCACAAGAATTTTTTTTTCTTTTACATGGTATTAACATGCTATGACTTAATAATATATATATATATATATATTTAATCTTAGCATGTTGCGTTGTGGTTAAGACTCCAAGAATAAAGGTTCTTGAACATTACCATCACTAAGGAACATAATTCTTGGGTACATAAGCGTGATGATACCAGAACATAGAAATCCAAAAGAAACCTCAACCGTTCTTGAGGAAAAGTTCATTTAAGTAAGTCTCCCTCTTTGCTTTCATTTACAATGAATGAGAAAAGTATAAATACATATGTCTTTTGATGAAAGTTTATTATATATTGGTACTGAAGACACATGCTTTCAATATAGTTCACTAAACAATGTCATAATCTGCAGACATATTCCCGAACCAAAGTTTCATCTTCAAGAAGTAAACACGGTTTATATACATTACAAAATTTGCAGAAGAACTTAATGAAGGTATGGCTACTGCTTTACCTGGCCTCCACCGATTTACTGGATCAGAGTTTACAACGGCTTTCCCAAGACAAGGAAAGGTTAAACCTTTCGGGATAATGTCTAATAATGCATAATATGAGAATTTTTAGCCAGTTTAGGAGATAAAGTGGATCTTGAAAATGACTTATTCACTGGCGCCGAGCAATGTGTTTATTCCCTGTATGGACAATCTTTTTGCATGTCAGTAACACAACAAGATGATACAGTCTATTCAAAATAAGATGTGTGTGTATTGTGCTTGTTATTTTGGTTGATCTACAGGCATGCATGTAAGGGTGAGAATACCCATTTTTGAAGTTGGTCTTAGAAAACGCAGCAAAAACATACATGTTACATAGATCTTTGACACAGCAAACTTTTGTTGTCATTAAATTATTTTCAATTAAAAAGCTGCTATTAATTAATAAGAAGTTGGAGCCGATGTAATGCCTTGATGTAAATATGACATGGTGGCCATATTGATGACGTCATATTCCTTAACCCCACTACTGATTTTTACTAAGAGACTCATATTTTGATACACAAGTGGTAGATTCTCCAAAAATCACAATCCCGTTTTCGGCAATCAAGGGTGAATAAAACCCGTATTATCTCTTGGACTAAAAGTATTTCCTGCGTAATTTAGAGCTTTGTGTAATAGACCACGAATACACTACGTAGATTCAGCTAGATCCCATTAACAACAAAAACTCGTGTGAATGGGTATAGTACAGCATCGTGCGTTGTGTAAAGTTCAAGAACCGCTTTATATTGTAGCTATTTGCAGCTATTTTAAGTTTGAGTCAAATCATCCTCACATAAATTGATTAAAGATGTCATATCTATAGTTAGGCCAGATGAAAACGCTCATATGTGCAGAAATTAATGCCAAATCAGTGTTATGACATAGTGTTAAAACAGATTAAAGAGTCGATTTAGTTAATGGTTTCATCTTTTCAAATGAACTATTGGTGCTAATAAAGATGTCCATTTGATAACCTACAAAAATACTTTAGGTCATAAGTCAAATATGGATATCACCGTAACTACCAAAGAATTGACTGAGAGCATTACAGCATGGCCATTACTGATGATATTGTCACCTCAGATCATAATTGGATTGGTTTTAAAACTTGAATGTGGTGTTCGGTATCGTTGGAACAATACAATTTTAGGTTGAGACATCCTATGGACATTTCAAGTTTCTCTGGGTCATAAAATGTCGAACGTAATGAAAATGGAAGTTACTCTTGACGAGAGAGCCGGTGTAGAGAAGAGAATGTGTGTTGGACACATTTAAAATTTTAAAAGCATTTTTAAATTACATGTGAAAGAATTAGGAATAGACGAGCGAAAGAAGGATCAGATCCATAATGTCATGATACATCTCATGGAGAAGCGGAGGACTAGAATAATTAAACTAATGAATGTGAGATAAAGTGGGGATAAGATTGACTTAGAATGGTGAAGATCTGATAGGATAGAAGAAATTTAAGATATTGAATGAGGGTGAAGAAATGTAGAAGATTAAGAGGATGAACGCGTAGGGGTTAGAAGTTCCTCACTCATGATGATTATAATGATGATGACAAGCAGGACTAGCAGCCAAAATCATTAGGCTTGATGTGCTAGGGGTATGGAGGAGGGCCTTCGGCCTATGGGCCTAAAACATTTATTGGCGTTGTACAAAAGAATAACAGACTATCACTCTCATGTGTGTTGACATTAGATAATTCAGTTGGCAGTGCAGAGTGAGTGGATAGCTCGCTTGGCTATGATTTGGTAATGTAGACATAAATACCCAGTATTGAAAAAGTTTTATTAGTTCGCTCCAAATTCACCCTTCGAAGAGATTTGGTATAAAGTTGGTGTTTATACTTTTAAAGTCCCACTAGACTTCAAACATCCAGGAATAAAGTAAATATTTTTTGGTCAAAAACTTATATTTGTTAATGTATTTTTTTTAATTCATTTTCAGCAGCTCTTTCAGCAAATTATTTAGACTCTTAATCTTTTGATTACGGTATTTTCCTTTTTTTTCTTGACTTGAAAATAAATGTTATCATTGAACTTTAAAATTAAATTATTCTTTTATTTACCTTTAGTATAGTTATTTTTGTTTTATATTTGTATTTTTTAAACTAAAGGGCTATTCCATGACAATTGATACAATGAAAATACCAGTAGACTTTTTAATATTCTAATGAAATTTTCCTCAGTTGTTATTCCTCCAAATATAGATAATTTCATAATTTCCTCTTATCGACATTTGATCATTAAAATTTTATTGCATTATTTTAATAAGTGTATAAATATAAGCTCTAAATAGTCATTAATTTATTTTAATTCATTACAGTTATCGAGTTATAAGTAGTCAAACTTACTATTTTATCCATTTTGCGTACTAATTTTAAGGTAATGTAGTTAATGTATGGGGATTAAATTTATTCTTGCTAGTCATGCATATAGAGTGTATGCAATGAAGTACTAACAATATTTTAAATCAATTTAGTTTTTAATTTATAAGATATTTAATAGTTTTACATTTACATAATTTATGATCTTATACAAGTACTTTTCGTTTTATACCCCGATACTTCGATTTTATATCATAATGTCGTTATTTCAAATTGGTTTGGTTTATTAGTCCAACTCTACTATTTTATTTTATTATTCACACCACGTTGATCAATGTAAACGTAAATTTGTTATGGCCATATATATGTGTTATATATATATATATATATATATATATATATTATATATATATATATCACCGCATCTTAATACTTGAGTGACGATTTGTGACATTTATTTAGTCTCTTTCTCCTTCCTCTAGTAATTTGGCACTTGGATAATATTGTACTGTGTTAAGTTTTATTCTTCAACTCAAATTGTCAAAAGGAACTCATCTCTTGATACATCAAAACGCGTATTGTTTTTAGACCTATAGTTTATCTGAATATTACAATTAACTTCATGAATGTATAAAAATGAGTTTCCCTTTTATTACTTGTTATAAATTTAACATTAAAAAGATTTTAAAAGCTTTGAAAATATATCTAATGTCACATAAATACTGCATTTCTTTTATATTTTCTAAAAAAAAATAATCATAATTTGGCGTGTTTATTGAATATGGCTAAGTTTAACCCTAAAAATGAAATGTGCCTCAAAACTATGAAAACGAAACAAAAAGGCGAAATCGAACACGAATCGTTATAAACTTTAAAACAATGAAATATTTGATCTACAATGTTTTCAGGTAATTTTAAGGCCGCATATGGGGTGAGGGGGTGGGGGGTTCAAACCCTCCACAAAATTTTATGAACAAACTATACATGACAATATTTATGATTCAAACAATATAAAAAATTAAGATACAAGTACAAATTAGGGAGCCGTGCAACCACAAAAAGCACTTGGATAGAGCTACTAGAGGTGTTTAGTATTTAGAATTTTCCTAGCCTTCATTAATAAGGGGGTATGTTGCAAAAAATACCACTTCTGATAGCTTCTAGAAGTGTTTATTATTCTGAATATTTCATAGCTTTGACAGCTATGGTGTTATTTCGCAAAACATAAACCACTTCTGATAGTTTCTAGAGGTGTTTAATATTCAGATTTGTTCTATCCTCGGCAGTTAGAAGGTTATGGGGCAAAAAAAAAACTTCAGATAGAATAAAATTGAACTTGGGATCTTAGCGCGTCAATGTTCTAGCACAGTTATCCAGGATTCGTCCTCGCTCATGATTCATATCCACGCGCACTGACTATATAAAAGTTTATTGTCAGTTTAGTCATGTGCAGACTATAACTTATGTAAAATATTATGTATAAGCCTTTTCAGAAGTACAGCTCTAGATACATGATTTGACGTATGAATTAGTGAACCCATTTCTAGTTGTAAATAATGATCTTGCTATCAGTCTAATCTTAAATTAAACTTATCCACTAAGAATCTTAGTTTGAATTACAGCTTCAATCGGAACCCACAGTTGTTTGTTGTTCCGGGCCTTGTTACCAGTGTTATAATATACTCCATTGTTTGATGTCCCGAAGCCTTGTTACCAATGTTTCCATAATATTCTATTGTTTTATATTCCAGCCCTTGCATATTAATATTGGTTCATAATATTCCATTATTTGATGTCCCGGGGCCTTGTTACCACTGGTTCATAATATTCTATTGTTTTATATCCCGGGCCTTGTTACCACTGGTTCATAATCTATTACTTGATGTCCTGGGACCTTGTTACCTATGTTCATAATATTCTATTGTTTTATATCCCGGCCTTGTTACCACTGGTTCATAATCTACTATTTCTTGATGTCGCGGGCCGGCTAACCCAAGTAAATAATGACTTGTACCAACTGTTGAACACATGCATATACGACAAAATGATTGACAGACACCTGGTTAACACAAAAAGACCAACTTAGAAAATTGATACCTTACTAATGATGAGTATTTAATCCACAAAATTAGTGTATAACCGAACGGTAGTAAGACGCGGTGCTAAAAAAAATTGGTATTTTTCCTTAGCTTTTCACTCCCGTTTGAGCTATACGCAGAACAAGGAATGCGAATGACGCATTGGACCTTGTGACCACAAATGTGTGTATTTTTAGAGCTATAAATTTTGTTAAAAAATAATATTTCATAACTACTTGTTATTTTCCGTTACGATTTTGTTGTCGAACACGTTGTTTGCAAATGTATTGACTTGTTGGTCAATTGTTTCATTGAATCCATCTCGATTTTGTATGCCAATAGGTCCTCTACATTCAAACAGTTGTGTATGTTATCAAATGGTCCTAAACGTGTCGATCACATGACACACTCAAGCTTTGAAATATTTATATTTATTTGGTCAATTAGTATGCTATCGATCACTTTACCTTCTTATGCGTAAGCTTGTCGACCAGTTGGTCCTAATCTTGTAGGTCTTTGACCTACGTGGCATTCCAACATTTTACAGCTTTTCAGTCGGTTTGTAAGGTGCCCATCATGAGCTCTGTTAACTTTATAATAATAACAACGAAAAGAATTACTTTTAAATAACTCTAAACCCGCTCCCGGGGCTATTATGACATCTAATGGTCATTCTCGTCGTAGACTAAGCGTTAAAGACATCGAGTTCGGGGTTTTATCTCCTTGGTATACAGAGGGTAGTTTTAATTATAAATTTTTTCCCACAAAATCTCTCTTTAGGCAAATGCGAGTGACTTCCTCTAAATTCAGCTTTCTTAATACCCCAACTAAAATTAGCGTAATTATACATTAGTATTTCCGCGAA
>JBCFYV010004618.1:0-20787 GCA_039000515.1 Timema cristinae
AAAATCCCCTTTTCCCCCGAGGGAAAAATTAAACTCAAAGGCACCCGGGAATTTTTACAAAAAATTTGGGCGTGCCCTTTCATAACTAACAACAATAATTAAATTTGTCCCCTTCTAACCCCCAAAACGCGACTCACTGAAAAGACGAAGGGGCGTAAAAAACAAGACGGCTCTTAAGGGGGTAAGGAACGTCACTCTTGATCGTGCTCGCCCTTCGGTTTTTCTTGCCGGATTCTGTGGGCGCAGGGGTCCGCACGGAGGGATGAAAGAGTGGGGGGGGGGAGAAAAATTTTGGGGGGGGGGGAAACCCCGGACCTGTTTTGGATCTCGGGGCCCCGGGCCATTGTCGGTAGCTCTCCCACCTCATACCTCGCCGACAGTTCGAACAGCGGCGCCGCATCTACGTTTCCCCCTCACCTCTTTCCCCCTTTTAAAAACCCCTTAAAAAAAACCCGAGCGACAATGATCTGAGAGATTTTAAAGAGGGGAAAGACGCCCCAAACTTTGAAATTATGACGGGGCCCCCAGTAAGCCTACCTTCATTATCGGCAAAATAAACAAACGAAAGGATAACGAAAAAAAAAACACTTGGGAAGGGTGACTTGACGGTTTTAATTAAGGGGGCCCCCGACACCTTAGCTATCAATGCGCTCGTTTATTTGGGGTAAGTTCCCGTATTCGTTTCCCCCGGGAGAAAAGGGAAAAATTAATTTTTGGTTATTGGTTTTGTTGTTTTAAGTTTGGTTCGTTTTGTAGGTCGTGTGATCAGTCAGTTCAAAAAGCGCACGTCAAATACCTCAAACAATAAATCTACCAGTTATTCAGATCCTATTGGATTGAGATTGAAAAAAATAAAGGAGAAAGATTTTTGGAGAAATGCCCAGCCCTTTGAGGGTGGGTTTTGGACATTGGGACAAGTTTAGCACGTGAAAGGGCCCAATCTGCGGTCCCCCCCTACCTACCTCCACCTTCTGCCCCCCCGGGGGACTAGTTTTTCCTTCGCCCCCCCCAAGGGTGGGACTAGTTGTCCCTTTGCCCAAGGGTGGACAGCTTTCCCCTTTCTGCCCCGGGGGTGGACGTTGTCCCTTCTGTCCCACGGCGGGGTAGTTGTTCTTCTGCCACCAGGGTGGATAGCTGCCCTTCTGCCCCCCACGGCGGGAAGTTGTCTTCTCCCACCGGGGGGGTTTCTCCCTTCGCCAACACGGGGATACCCGCCTTTGCCCCCAGGGTAGATGTTGCCCCTTTGCACCAGGGGGACTAGATTCCTTCTGCCCGGGGTGACTAGTTTACCTTCGTCCCCGGTGGACTGTTGTCTTTTCTGCCCCAGGGGGGATAGTTGTTTTTCTGTCAGAGGATGTATTTTTTATCTCCTACCCGGGGAATGATGGTTGTATTCCTGAATGAGGATGTATTAGTCATCCACTCCATTTGGATGTTGGTGATGTTGAAAAAATTAAAGAAAATTTTTCGTCACTGTCTTCGAAAAATTATAGAAAAGGCTCAAAATTTGCAATGATTCAACCATTTTTTATATTTATTATTGAAAATCCACAAAATTTCTTAAAAATTCCGGCGATTTTTAAAATTTTTTCTGACTTTTAACCAAAATTTTCCTCTTTAAGTCTTTAAATCATTTCTTTTGCTTTTTTTGAATCTTTTTTCGCGAAACTGCTTTTACTAATCTTTTTTTTTTATCTAATGTGTACTTTCTGAAACAAATGACAGGTTATGTAAAACACACGGAAAAAAATTTTAGAGGAGAGTGAAAGAGCCTTTCAAATTTTGCCGAAAAAATGTATTTTCAAAAAACCTTCCAGGGTTTTTTGAATGATCCCGACGGCTCTATTTCCCCCTCAAAGGGAAAGTTGTGCTACGAAGAATATTTTTTAATAAGGAGCGTTAGTGAAAGTCTTATTTGAGGCTTCATACCAATTAAATTTATAAATTTTCCAACAGGAAAAATAGGGTATAATTTTTTTGTTTGCTTTTTATACCGCGTCTTACTACCCGTTTGGGTTATACATTAATTACTAATTACGCAAAGGGGTTTAAAGTTTTTGGAAAGGTTTAAAATTATTGAATTGGCCCCAATTTTTGTGTGGAGAAGATTTGGAAGCCATTTGGAGGGGGGGGGGGGATAAAAACCCGTACACCGACCGGATTCGAACATGATCTACCCGTATGGGCGGTTAGTCTATTGCGAAGAGCGCGTTGAAAAACGTAAACATTATTCATCTACAAAAACCTTTTTGATTTTTCAAAAAAAACCTCGGCCTTTAAGGAGTACTTTCCCCCATTTCAGAGGCCATTCAGGGTCGAATGAAAAAGGTGTCACATGAAAGAGACGGGCCTCCCAACAGCGGAGAGAGGGTTTTCGATTTGATCGGGTGAAATATTGTGTTATATTTTACTATTTAGTTCCCCGCCTCTGGGCTAGTTGACTAAAGCCTAGTCGTTTGGGAAACCCCGACTGCTGAAGAGGGGAGATCGAGGTTCGAACCGGTTGGGTGAACTGGGGGGTGGTTTTTCCCAAATGGTTTCCATTTCCCCCCTCCACGCAAAAGGGGGGGGTACACTTCCTCTAAATTCGACCTTCCCATCCTGAACTTAATAAAATTTTAGTGCATATGCTTTAAACCCAAGGGGGAGTAATACGCGGTGAAAAAAAAATTAATATGGGGGGAGGGGGAAATTTTTGCGTGAAAAATGTGTGTTGTCATAGATAAATAGTGTATACGTTTTTAACTGTCACTATTAAAAAAATGAGACAAAAAAATTTGTTTGATGCTCCGTTTATTTCCAGTTTGGTTTCGTAATTGGGTTTTTATTATCAAAATTAATTTGATCCAAAAGGGTTAAGTTAATTTTAAAATTTTAAGAAAAAATATTTCATTGGGGGTGCCCTGGGGTTAAGGGGTGGGGGTTTTAAGACTTATTTGCTGGCGGCCGGGGTTAAATCCTGGGTCTCGGCACGATTTATCTGTTCCCAAACCCCTTCCTTCACCTCTGACAAGACATCTTGGAATGTGGGGAATCCCGGCCCCTCCACCGTGGTTCGGATTCCCGTTAAACTTTTGGTCCTTCATTCATTCACAATCACCCACATTTACCATTAGGTAAGTGCGTAAAACCCCGAAGGGGTAGTAGCGGGTGCAAATAATAAAAATTTTCATTGGGCCGAAGGGTCTAAGGGCTCCTCTGTGTTAGAATGGTCTCTGTTAAAGGGAGAGAAGGGTTCAATACCGGGGGATCTAATAAGGGTTTTTTCCCTAAGGGTTTTTCCCACTCCCCCTACGCAAATTGGGGAGTTTATCTATTTAAAAGCTTCCCTTTTTCATCCCATCTTTTTGTGTAAATTAAACTTCATGCGACATCTGGACGGTGGTAAGACCCCGGGGATAAAAAAAAAAATATAAATTTGAAAGTAAAACTGGCTTAAATTTCTCAACCTTATAGGGGCGAAAAATTTTTATAAAATTATTATTTTATTCAATATATCATAAAAATTAATTTTAATTTTTCAAAATTCCTTTTGGGTTTTTTATTGAGTCACTTTTTTCAAAAATTCAATTTGTATTTGCCCCCTTTTTAAATATAAAAATTTTGAATAAATTCTCCCTAACCTTCAAAAAAATTGATCTAAAAAAAAAAAGATAAAAAAAGGGTGGGAGAGGAAAACAGTTTTTTTCCCCCCCAAAAAAGAATTTAACAAAAACTATAATCAAAGATATTTTGATAGTAATTTATTGAGTGTTTTCAAATAATGATTTTCCCGGTATCTATCTAGTTTTCAAAAAAATGCCCGGGGTTGTGGAATTTTTTATAGCCCACCCTTCAAACCCCAACTCCTATAAATATATATATATTTTATATAATATATATATATATAAAGTTTTGGGGAAAAATGAAAAATAATATTGTTTACGGGGGTTTAAACTAAACAGTCGCAAGTTTATATTTTTCAACTATTCCGAAAATATGTTTTCATATTTTTATTGTTTATAGAAGCACAACAAAAAAATTGAAAATTTAGACAGAAAAAAATTTAAATTATTTTTAAATATGATTTTAGTTACAAAAGTGACAAAAATTTAAAAAGTCTGAATCTAAAAGGGGAATTTATTTTTAGGTTTTTAAAGAATCAAATAGTATACACAAGCTTAAAAAAAAGGGCACGAAAGTTTTTATAATGGGTTTGGGGGAAAGGGAAGGAGGTTTTAAAGGGCCCCAAATCCCTCAATTTTTGGGGCATCTTTTTAGGCTTTAGTTCAAATTCACTTTTAATCAACCCAAAAAAACTTTTTTTTTTTTTTATTTTATAAATTTGATCCGTTACATATTATTTAAAATTTTCCATTTTCCCATTAAATGGCTTGGCCCCCCCCCCACCCCCGCCCCCCCAGAAAAAATCTAACGACGCCTAAGGGTTTTTAAAAGATCTGTAAGATAATTATTAGATAAAAAGTACGTGGCCACGTTGGTAGTGATTAAAAAAATGCTTTTGAATATTAATGATTTTAAATCACAAAAAATTAATAATAGGAAACACCCCAAAAATAATTATAAAAATAATAATAATATAAATTTAAAATCCAATTTAATTTATCGTACTAAAAGGACAATTTATTTCTTATAATATGTTCAATTTGATTTATCTAATCCAGCAAGACTTATTCATATATCGATTCTAAAAAATCGATTAAAATTTTTTTTAAAAATATTTTTATTTTTTAAATTTCCCATAACAAATTTTTTTCCCCACCCTTTTTTGATTTTCTGTAAAATTTATCAATATAATTCCTTTTTTGGGAATGTAAATACTTGTAAATTTTCAAATTTTTAAAGATCACTTTATTTGAACCCCCCACGAAAAAAGACAAACGACCGGTAAAACCCCTCGCAACAACGAACTCTTAGATCGCCTCATTACCCCCGCCGGCTCAAAAAACAACGCGCGTAAAATTTGGGAAAAAACCTATCGGTGATGCGGGGGGTAAAAGACACATGAAAAAAGGGCTACGGTGGGTTTTTTAGAGCCGGTAGCCGGGGGGCTCGTAAAAACAAACACAGTGGTAGCACGGGGGGATCATGACGGTGAGGGTAAGAACGAATACTCGACGTCGCGCGCAGCTATTTCTTCCTCCTACCCCCTTTTTACCCCCCCTTTTTCCATACCCCCCCAACGCAACAAAAACCCAAGCCCCCCCGGGTCCCCCCGGGGCCCCAAAGCTGGGGGAAATTTTAAAAGGTTTAAAAGCGCGCGGCGCCCACCCGGGTTTAGGGGGGTGTTCCCGGTAGGGTTGTGCTGCTACCACCACCACCCCCGGGGGGTCGGCCTAAATCAACCCTTCGGCGGGGGGTTTTATAATCCCCCTTTTTCAGGGGGATTGAATGAGATTTCACTTTTCCATATTTATCAAGGTTTCCGGGGAATTTAACGATACTTTTCTTTCTTAAAAGTTTATTCTAATGCCGCTTTTAAATGACAGATATTCAACAATTGTTGAATTCCGTGTGAAGAAAATTAAACTAAAGTTTTTTACCGGAAAAATTTTTTTTGTTTTTTTTGGGCCAAAAAATGTTTGCTAAAAAAACCTTACCTTTTTCTGCTTTCCCATACTATCATTTTAAAGGGCCAATTTTTTTTTAGCACCATGTCTTATCCCCGTCCGGGGTTTTAAAACGCTTATGTACGATTAATCCAATAGTTTTTGGATTAGAAGGTATATATACTGGCATGTAAACGTTTAAATGGAGGTAGAGTGGAAAACAAATTTTGGGGAAAATTTAACCCCAAAAAACCCAAAAAAAGATTTAAACCTTTTTTTCTTCGCTAAAGTAGGTAACACTTGAGTTTTAAAACAATTATTTTTAAAAATTAATTTTTTTCTTGTAAAGCAACGAAAGCAAGGGGAGGGGGAATCCTTTTTTTTGAAACACTCCCGGGTTTTAGCATTGGCGGCTCGTGTAAGGCCCTGCGGGGGCTGAAGACCCCCTATTTCCACTTGATATTTCCCATAACTTTAAAATAATGGTCCTTTTTTTTTTAATTCTTTCTTTATTTTTATAGTACAATTTATTTCCTAAAGCTTAATGTCAGTATTCGTAGCCATCCCCCATTTTGAAAAGTTGGAACTGTGCGCTTCCGTGTCATGACGTGGTGTTTGGGTGTTTTTAGCATGGCACATAGGAGGAGGGAGGGAGGGAAGGGGGGGCTGACAGGTTTTGAGAGAGCACGTTTACTCGCAGTGCCGGCTCTGGGAAGGGTTTTTTTTTATCAGCGGTTTTTTTGCTTAAAAAAAAAGTGTATATATTCTTGAATGTGATAAAGTGTAGAAGAGTTAGAATTAGTTATTTTTTGCTTCGTTTTTCTTATTATTATATTTTTTCGGTTTTTTATTTAACAAAACCCCAAAACGCACTTGCTACTTTCAATGTAAAAAAAATTTCCTAAATTTCACCAGAGTCAAGGAGAAAATTATTGAACTTTTTAGCTAATTAAACAAAAAGAAAGGATTTTTTTCTTTTTAAAATTATATTAAGCTTTACTGTAACAATTTAATTAAAGGTAAGAAAAAAAAAATTTTTTTTGCTAAATTTTATGAGTTCTTGAATAAATTAACACAATTTTAAAACAAGGGGGCAAAAAAATTTTGGACAGCACCCCCCCTAATTTTTACTAAAGCCGCCATGATAAGAGATAAATTTTAAAGTTTTGATTAGGCTCCAACGGGGGATAATCGCGGGTATCTACTACTTGTAGTCTAATAATAATAAAAATAATAAAAATAAAATTATAAAAATTTAAAAAAAAATAATAATAATAAAAATAAAAATTTAATTAAATCACACCTACCAAAAACGCCATAAGGTTTTTTAGAAAAGGGGAATGTTTTTCCCCCGGGTTTATCGCTTTTTAAATGTTTTCATTTTTTTTGGTGTATGTTAGGGTTTTTTTTTGTGTATGTGAGTTTATATGTACATACAAAATGGGGGTTTATATGTAGGTTTTTTTGTTTATTTTTTTGTACCGGTGCGTATTTTTTCATAAAAATGGTTATTTGGGGTTTCGAATTTTTATTTTTTTTTTAAAATTTTTTTGGTTTTAATTTAAAAAAAATTCCCCTGTATTTCGCATGTCCAAGGCTAGCAGCCATTTTTTTTATCAAAGCCTTTACTAATCATGGCATATGGAGTTGTCGGGGTTTGTCGTGACGTTTGTCAATAAAAAAATAAAACCGTATCAGCGGTCGCTGGTCTAAGGCTGACTCTCGAAAAAAGACTGATCGCAGTTAGGGGTTTTGGTAATGGTTTGAATCCCATAGGGTTTTGAAAAAGTTTTTTTTTCCCCAAATGCTTTTCACCTTATCCAACAAAGTGCGGGTACCTTTCCTCTTTTTTATTCCTCCCCTTCTAATGATATGGAATTATACATCCAAAAATTTTTTATTCACCATTATTCAAAATTAGATTTTTTAAAATGAGAGCGGGAGAAAAGATTTATTTTTGGTTTTAAAGTTGCGGGAGGGCAACATCCTTCTACTCTCTTTTTTAAAAAGAAAACGCAGTTTTGGGGACAAAAACGAACCGGGATGTCAAACCTTTTTTTTTTTTGGGGAAGTTCGCAAAGGAAATGTCCTTATATACCCATTCAGGAAAGATCTTTTTCACTTTCCCTTCCTGACGAGGAGACATGTAGGTAGACTATAATCTTAATCTGTGTTCAAAATTCCATTTGGGGGAATTGTTGTGCATATAAAAAATGTCGGGCTTTTTTTTTAAATCACAAGTGTAAAATATTAGCAAAAAATGTTCATCTATTTAAAATAAAAATAATATAAAAACCAGAACTTTTAATTTTAAAAAATAAGACATCATTCCTTTTTAATTTTATAAGAAGAACAGCAAACTTGGCCCCAAATTAAATCTTTATTTTAAAAGTCTTCCTAATGGCGGCGTACAGACATTAATATATCTTTTTAAACTTTACACCTCAATGATTAACGGGTTGTTAGAACAAGGAGTTGTTTACAAAAAAAAAAACTCAAGGTTTTATTCTTTTTTTTCTTCAGTCAAAAACCCCACCCCTCCGGTGGCTCGGGCCCTTAAGATCAAAAGACTAAATTTCGAGACAGGGGGAATCGGGTTCGAACCGGTCATTGTACCGGGGTAGTTTATTACAAATTATTTTTCCACTTCCCTCCACACAATGTGGGTACATTTCCTCAAATATAACCTTTCCAAAACCTTAAAACGCTGTGTAAAAAATAATGGCGTAAAAAACCCCGAAGGGTAGTAAGGACGCGGCGGTAAAAAAAAAAAGCAACAACCAAAAGGGTTTGGTTTTAACCAGCTTGCGGGGTATGCAACAGCCATTGGCTGGTTGCCCCGCCTGCACAATCGGGAAAAAACACAGCACTAGGGGAGTCAAAATGGGTGGTCTTTTCCCCGTTGTTTTCCACATGAATTTTTTCATGAACGGGGACGGGGGGACCTCCCAAATTTTTGCCGGAAAAGGTATTTTCACATACTTCCCGGGGTTATTTTAATTTGTTTCAATCGACAGGGGATAGACGGGTTTACCTCCACTCCAAAAGGGTGAATCACTACTCTGCGCCCATAGGCAAGAAAAATTTACCACCAACTTTTCCTAATTTCTTTAAACTTATTTCTAAACTTCTAAATCCCCGTTTTCCCCCCTACACCCCCAACACCGACAGATATACCCCATATACACAAGGCTATATTGGCGGACGAAAAAAAGTACTTAAATTGTTTTTTTTTATTATAATGAGGTTTAAAAGTGTAATAACCCAAAATTCAAAGAAAGAAATCGAAAAAAATCCCTTACACTATAAAAACAAAATTTAAAAAAATTTTTAAAAATTTAAAAATAAAATTTTTGAACAAGGGACTTAGAACTGTTACTAGACCTTTTAATAAAACATTAGCTTTTACACAAAAAGAAAAAATCAATAGATCTTTGGCTTGGGTGAAACGGGTGGTTAGGGGTAAGGTTCGGGACTTCTGTGGGGGGGGTTGGGTTAATTTACTGGTTTTGGATATATTTATCTGTTTCCAAAACCCCTTCCCTTCACCTCTGACAAGCTGTTTAATCACAATTGTGGAATGTGGGGAATTCCGGCCTCCACTGTGGTTGGGGATTCCCCACGTTAAACTGTGGTCCTCCTTTATCTTACAATACCCTACCTTTTACACATTATAAAAGGGTGTATTCCCCGAAGGGGTAGAAGGGGACGCGGTGCTGGAATAATAATAATAATTTTAAATAATTATTCAATAATTACAATAAAAATTTTTAAAAATCAAAATTATAAAAATAATAATTATTATTATTGCACGCGTCTTACTACCCGTTAGAGTTTCCCTACTTACGCTAATGTGTAATGGTAGGGTGATTGTGAGAGAAATGAAGGACCTACGTTTAAAGGGGGACCCCAAAAAACCATGGAAGGTTTGGCATTCCCCACATTCAAAAGAGTCTTGCAGGGGTGAAGGAAGGGTTTGGAAATCAGTAAATCGTCCCCGGAAAGAGGATTAAACCCCCGGCCGCCAGCACAGAAGTCTGACACCTTACCCCTAGCCCACCGGGTCACCAATGTAGGCCCTTATAATAATATTATTATTATAATTAAATTTATTATTTTAATAGGCATAAAATTTAATAAAATATTAAATAATAATAATTTTTTGCCTTGATTTCTGCTGAGCAAATTGATCAAGGGTGCAAAGAAAAAATCCCTTTTATCCAAAATGACCTTAATTTTAAAAAAGATCGTCAGTAATTAAGGATCCGTCAGGAGGCCACAGATCAGCAAAACAATAAAACATTACACGATGAAGCCTGAAAATTATTTTACTGGTAGAAAAAAAAATAGGCCTTATGAAAATAAACCCCGCCTCCAAAGGGAAAAATTTGGCCCGGATTTTTATCGTTCAGAAAAATCCGTCACCCCCCCCCCCCCCCGGTTTGGGTTTGAACCCACGAACCATGGGTTCCCTGAGACAAACCTTTTACCCCAAAAAACCACTGAGGTCGTTTCGAGTTACAGTCAACTCTCGATTCTACGACCCCGGGGAATAGCGTCCCCCCGAAATAAGACCCTTTTTGGGGAACCGTAAAAATGGGGGGGGAAAAGGTTGAAAAGTTTAAGGAAATTGGTGTAAAATGTTTTTTGGCTTTTTATTTGGGTCGCTCCTTGCAATTATCTTTGTGAGGCTGTATTACTATAAATGGGGTGGGTCAGGTAAAAAAATAGACACCACCCTCATCAATGCCACCCAAATAGAAATTTGACTCGTCCACCCCCTCCACAAGCAAGACAATGTTTCCCCGCGCGGACTGCAGCTACATACCGCCCCAGGTTTTGCCTTTGCCTTTTTTTTTCGATTCTGTTTGGGTTATTATTTTGGGTTTGATTTTGTGAACAATTTTTGCGACCCATGTATTGGAAACTTGTTATTTTGATTTTGGGTTTCATTTTTTGGTTGGATTTTGAACGATTTTTTTTGGGCCCACGCTATTTTTGTCTAAAATTGCAATTTTTTCGATTAAGGTCGGGGAGGAACAAAAACCCCGTTTAAATTTTTAAAAACGACCCCCTTTTCCCGGGAACCGTGAAAGGTCGTAGAATCGAAATTATGTATTTTCCTGATGGAAAAGTTACGTGCCCCCATTTTGCAATGCACTGATATAATTGAATTTTTGTATTTATTTTTTAAAATACAGAAATGAAGGTCAAAAAAAAAAAAAAAAAAACATCTTTAATTTATTTTCAACTTTTGAGTGGGTGACACGAAAAAAATTTCAGCAAATCACGAACCCGGTTCGGTGGTCCAAGGTCTGAGGTATCATCTAGCAAGGAAAAAATTGCCAATGACTGGAGATCGGATTTTTTAATCCCCGGGTTTAAATGTACAGAGTTTTGTTTTTTTTAAAAGTTTTTCTACACAAAAGCGGGTAAAAATTTTCTCAATTCAACCCTTTTTCCTACATAACATATTATTGTATTTTTTTTTATTTTTATTTTATTTACACCGCGTCTTACTACCCTTGGTTATAAGTTTAATAAAAATTACACTAAAGGATTTGGAATTGGGAAGGTTGAATTAAAAGGGAAAGGGAAAACCCGCTTTTGCGTGAAGGGAGAGTGGAAAACCATTTAGGACAAACCCACCCCATTTCCAACTCGCCCAGTTCAAACCCAACCCTCCCCGTCCTCAGCATTGGGGGTTTAAAAACCCCACGCCCCCCCAAAAGCGCGTTAGTCAATTCGCCACCGGGGGGTAAATTTAATTTTAAATTTGCAAAAAATTTTAAACGAACGGGCCCTTAGGAAAAGCATTTCCAAAGGGAAAAAAAAAATCAAAAGGGGGGAAAATGTTCCTTTTACAAAATCAAAAATTCCGAAAAAAAATTTTTTTTTTTTTTATAAATATATATATATAAATAATATATGTTTTAAAATCTAAAACATAAACAGTGTTGGGGATCTTTTTTTTCTTTAGCTTACACACTAAAAAAGGATTGTGTTTTTTTTTTTTTATTCCTTCAATAAAGTTTGTTCATCATATCTTTTTACCTGGAAAGACAGTTGAAAAAACATGTTTTGGATCACTTTTTTTGTTATAGATGATAAGTTTTTAATTTTTCAAAGTTATAAATTTTTCATTTAAAATAACGTTAAAAATTTAAAGTTTTCTAGCCATTTTATTAAATTTTTTTTTAAATTTTTTCCCCCCCAAATTTAAAAAATAAAATTTTAAACATAATTTAAAAGTTTCTTATTTTTGTTTTTGTAAAAATTTTTATTTTTTTGTAATATAGTTTCATACGTTAAAACCTTTTAAATACGGGGCAAACGTGTTTATTGGGAAAAAAAGAAAATAAATTTTTAATTCTTTTTTTATTTTTAAAAATTTTTTTATTGTATTTTTGAAATAAATTTAAAAAGAAAAAAAATATATTTTATCCCCTGCGTTGGGGGGCAAACATTGTTAAAAAAAACGGGGTTTGCGGGATGATCAAAACCCCATGTTTTTTTATTCTTTTGGTTTGCCATTTGAAGCCCTATTTTTTTAGGCCTGTTGTGAAAAGTGCTGTTAAAAGTAAATTTTTTTTTAAGTGGAAAAAAAGGATAAATAACTTTGTGCCCCACTTCAAAAAAAAACATAAATAATATTGGGGCCTTTAAATTTTCTGTGGGTTTAAAATTTTTTACATTATATTCCGAAAATTGAAAAATGACACCAGGACACGGGAATCGAACCCGGGACGTTTGGTTAGTACGCCATTGCTCAAAACCACTGAGCTATCCAGGTATCGTTGGAATGATCCCTTACAAAAATAAATGCATACATAATAGCTTCAGCTATTTGATTCTTAATTCATACTTTACCTTTGTTTTCATTGCAGTTATCCGAATGAAAGATGTCCGCTATTGGCGTAGGGATACAATGGGGATTATTTCTAGTAACCTTTTGACCCTGTCATCCAAGTAAACTAAGGTCGTGAATGTATTGTACGGGTTTACAAGTCTGACCCACGTGTATGAAGGGGGTTTTTTTTTTGCCTTTTTTCTTTTGGGAAACGGCTTGTTCAGGAATAGAAGCATGTTGATAATTTATACTTTTTTATAAAAACACCTCCTCTATATTGTGAAAATTGACACCTGGACACGGGAACGAACCCGGGGAGTGTGTGGAATGACCCTCACTAAATGCATACATAATAGCCTCGGCTTATTTGATTCTTACCTTCTTATCCCTTTAAAAAGTGATAAAATTTAACAATAAAATTGACATTTTTTTCAGTAGAAAACCCCCAGCTTCATAACAAAAAATAATAAAATGTAACAATTAAAAACATCAATACATTATCTCAGAAGGGTGTTAAAAATATTAACATAAAAATTTCACTTCGTTCTCTAGAAAAGTGATTTTTTCCGCAAGACCTGTCCGGTAATTAGCGCCATCTACGGTTTATATGATCCATCTGTTTTGTTGACGGGGAAGTTCTTTATTATTGAAAGCAGTCCACAAATTAAATATTATTATCATTATTATATTATATTATTATTAAATTATTATTAATTTATTATTAGACCGCATCTTACTACCCGTTGGGGTTTATACGCACTTACGAAATGTGTAATGGTAGGGTGATTGTGAGATGAAATGGAGGACCTACAGTTTTAACGTGGGATCCGAACCACGGTGGAGCCTGCATTCCACACATTCACAAGTTGTGTTTAATACACGTCTTGTCAGAGGTGAAGGAAGGTTTTGGTAATCAGATAATCTGTGCCGGGACCGGGGAATTGAACCCCGGCCGCCAGCACAGAAGTCCGACACCTTACCCCTAGCCCACCAGGTCACCTACTCCACAAATTCATTGAGTTCAGATATCCAGCAAATATTCCTGCAACTTGTCAGACAAAAGGATTGTCAAACTTCGCATTTAAATTGTCTTAAATATTTTCAATTGAACCATTTTTTATTGTGTGTTCTGTGATATGTGTGGTGAGTGTCAAAGTGTACAGTACATATTTTCAATAATACTTTTAACAGTGAACAAACTAATTTCACATTGTACATTGTGGGGCGAATTTCACTCCTCAATTCACCCCACCTGTGGCTATATATAAAGTTGCCACCCTCAGCTCTGGAGTTTGTGAATGGTAGGAGAAGTGAGTCTTTTGTGAACAATAGACGTGAACAAACCATTCAGAAACTCAATAGCGGGTGAGGCCTTGATATTATATAAGGGGTGTCTTTAAATGTTGGCCTGCCTCTTTGTTGAAAAGAATTATGTTGTAAAACACCGACTAAAGACTATGGGGAAACCCTTTTTCCAGTTGAGAGAATGAAAACATTCATGTTTCTATGAAATGGGAACTATTATCTGAATTTGGTTGGAAGAACAGTAGAGAAAATTCAGACATAGGCTATTTATTTTCGGCCAACATTGATAACATTTTACCATAAATGTGTTATTATATCGGTATTGATAATATATATCAAAGGTGACAGCTAAAGATCAATGACTTAACGTATGAATATATTAAAATTGTTTTAGTAACTACTAGTTATTAACTAATTTCTACTGTTCTTCCTAACAAAATCATACCCCTAGGGGTATCCCTGTTGAATTCTTTTTCTTTCAATCCACGCCTAGCGTGCCCCCCCCCCCCCCCCCCCCTCCCCCATATACACTCAATACACTATTTTTAACTTGTTTTGAGGCCACATTCCCCGAAGGTATCTATACACTTTTAAAAATAAATTTTTATATAGTAAATTTGTTATTTGATTTTTTTCCCAAATGTGCTATAAAACGTTTAGTTTGTTCCCCATTTTTTGTTAACAAGTTTAGTAGTTTATGAGAGAATCGTTAGCTTGAAGATCTGAACATAAACAATTTTGAGATTATATAAAATGAACAAATTTTTTACCAAAACAATCTCGAACAATTTGAGGACAAACCTTTTAAGATCCAATCCAGAATAAATTAACAACAAACTACTAGAACCAAATAAACGTTAAAATTTAAAAAGTGAAGGAATGGGCTACCAATCAAAAGTGTTACTTGGCATATGATTTTGAGATCCTATGAAAAAGGAACCAAATAAGTTTTTATGTGATATCCTAGAAACATTTAACAAAAAACCACAGCGGACGATAAAAACTAATTTAAAAGTGTAGGTTGTTCCAAAAGTTAGATTTTCAATTTTTCTTTTTGTTATTAAAGGGAGGGGGGGCCGGGGGGCCGTCAATTAATTAAATCCAAAATTTCCACGTTACGGAACAATCAAACGCAACAATTGAAACAAAAGTTTTAAAAGTGTAGACTCTTTTAAATCTGGCCCCTTATGATTTAACAAAGTGAGCCGAATACATTAACTAAATACTGAAAATTAAACATTTTTCCTAAAAATTTAATTATTTTTCACCCCCCAACATGAAGCAAAGAAAAATTTCTTGAACAAGGGGACATTTTTAGTTGAGAAAAATAAAAGTAGGGTTTAAGCAACTCTAATTAAGGTTTATTAGTATTATTTATCCACTTGTTCATTACGTTGCCAAAATTTGGAGATTTCGAAGCTATTTTGAGAAGGGGGTTACATCTTAATTTGACGCACCTAAGCAGTCTAAGCACCATCACACTTAGACGCCAATGTAAAAAAATAAATTAATATTTAGCACCGCGTCTTGCTACCCGTTCGGGTTATACGCTTTAAGTACAAATTTACGCTAATGGATTAGGAATTGGGCAGGTTGAATTAGAGAAAGTGAACCCGAATTTGAGTGGAGGGAGAGTGGAAAACAATTTAGGAAAAACCACCCCAGTTCACCCGACCAAGATTCGAACCTCGATCTCCCCGTCCTCAGCAGTCGAGCTCAACACGACAAGCGCGTTAGCCAACTACGCCACCGAGGCGGGTAAAAAAAAAGGAAGAAAATGAGAAGCTTACCCTGAGAAGGCTCTTGTCTATATGCTGATAATACTTTCCCTCTTCCTCTGACGATGTTTACACAGTCACTTTAATATTTGCGCCTTGAAAACATTGAATTGTTTTTAAAAATTACCTTATTCTAGATAGACATTAGCTTCTACGGACCTTTTTTAATCTACCTCTTGATAGGAAGACTTTTTTTTTTACAAGCAATTTTCTTTATTAAGACAAATAGCCTAAGTTGTAGAGGATTTATAAAAAAAAAAAGTGTACGAAAAAAAACTACTTAAACTTAAAAATAATAATTTTATGAAATTGTATAACTAATTTTAGAATTATTTAAAGAATGTATCGTTTTTGTTTCGACGTTATATATTTAAAATTTGTACAAAATGTGTGATCAATCAAGATCATGAGTTAGGTGACCTGGTGGTCTAGGGGTAAGGTGTCGGACTTCTGTGCTGGCGGCCGGGGTTCAATCCTCGGTCCGGGAACAGATTTATCTGATTTCCAAACGCTTCCTACACCTCTGACAAGACATCTTGTGAATGTGTGGAATGCCAGCCACCACCGTGGTTCGGATTCCACGTTAAACTGTAGGTCCTCCATTTCATCTCACAATCACCCTACCATTACACATTAGCGTAAGTGCGTATAACCCGAACGGGTAGTAAGACGCGGTGCTAATAATAATAATAAGATCATGAGTTATCAGATAACGGAGCCATCATCAATTGGGTAGTTTGCCTTTCGCTGCCAACAGTACAATTACTATTGTATGAATGTGCATTTTTTTATTATTAGCACCACGTCTTACTACCCATTCGGGTTATACGCACTTACGCTAATGTGTAATGGTAGGATGATTGTGAGATGAAATGAAGGACCTACAGTTTAACGTGGGATCCGAACCACGGTGGAGGCCTGGCATTCCACACATTCACAAGTTGTGATTAATACACGTCTTGTCTGAGGTGAAGGAAGGGTTTGGAAATCAGATAAATCTGTGCCAGGACCGAAGATTGAACCCCGGCCCCCAGCATAGAAGTCCGACACCTTATCCCCTAGACCGCCAGGTCACCAGGTTTCTTGTAGCTAAAGGGTGAGATCTATATTAAAAAAAAAAACACGCTCTGGAATTACATTAGTTTACATCCACTTGTAAATAAAACTCACTGGGAGCAAAGCGAGTAAATTATATACACGTGCTCACACTGCCGTGATATGTTGTGACACGTTATGTTTTATCTGACGCCGGAATGCGTGTTAACATGTAGAGCACGCATCAGCCTAATATCTCGGACACCCATATTTTCGTCAGACGTGTCGAAGCGTCATAACGTGACAATTTTAGTTTATTACGTTTTATTTTTTTTTATATATATTGAAATGTAGAAAACTCCTTTGTTGATTCTTTGTGTACATTTTTAAAAGCTACCTATCTAGATTTTCTTGTGTACATTTTTAAAAGCTACCTATCTAGATTTCTTTGTGTACATTTTTAAAAGCTACCTATTTAGATTTTCTCGTGTACATTTTTAAAAGCTACCTATCTAGATTTTCTTGTGTACATTTTTAAAAGCTACCTATCTGGCTTTCAAAAGTTCAAGCCACATCACGGCAATGGTTAGCACTTGTATATAATTTATTGGGATGATTTTTTTTCACTAAAACCGTCATAACACGTGTTAACACAAAACGTCAGCGTAATCAGAATTGGGCTTTAAGGCATACATCTCGTCCCACGTCGTTTGTTACATTGAGTAGACGATATGGCTTCCAGAAATTTCGGAATCGATGTTGTTGAGGCATTCGTTACAGTGGTGGCATTGCGTCGTGTGCTTTGGGACAGAAGCTTCTAGAGGAATACAATTATGTTTTAGACATTCTAAAATAGCTAGAATATTTAGCATCGTCCTCTTTCAGTGTATGTAGCATGTTGGTCAAACGCAACATCAGTAAGTCTATGAACGTCAAAAGGATGTAACCGATACGTTCGTGAACTTTGATGGCGTTTTTTTTCTTCTGGAGATAAAGCATGTGCATACACAACTTCTTCCTTTGGTCCATTTTAAAACACTAGAACAGATCTAGGAAATCATCAACATCAGTTTAGTAAAATGCCTCCAGCTTCCTATATCCTTCCGCCATTCTTTTCTCCTTCATTTAATTTCATTCTTCTTTACTCACTTGTATACTTATGCTTTCTGTTATCTGTTCCTCCCATCAGTTCTTGGCCTTCCTCACGGTCTTTCCCCACATACTTCATTTCTGTCCATTTTCTTTGGCATCCTCTCATTTTCAATCCTCATTATATGCCCATACCATCTCACTCTTGCTTCCTCTACTCTCTCATGTACTCCAACATCCTCATTACATGCCCATACCATCTCAGTCTTGCTTCCTCTACTATCCCATATACTCCAACATCCTCATTACATGTCCATACCATCTCAGTCTGGCTTCCTCTACTTATCTCATATACTCCAACATCTGTATTACATGTCCATACCATCTCAGTCTTGCATCCTCTACTATCCCATATACTCCAACATCCTCATTACATGTCCATACCATCCAGTCTTGCTTCCTCTACTATCACATGTACTCCAACATCCTCATTACATGACCATACCATCTCAGTCTTGCTTCCTCTACTATCTCATGTACTCCTAACATCCTCATTACATGTCCATACCATCCTCACCCTTGCATCCTCTACTATCCCATGTACTCCAACTCTTTCCCAGATAACTTCATTCCTAATCTTGTTTCTCCTCGTGACAGCTAATATGCTCATCACAAACTTCATTCCCATGATCTCCACTTTCCTTGTCTCTCTTTTAATCCAATGTCCATGTTTAAACTGCATATGTGACTATGGGTACAAAGTACACCCTGTACAACACTTCCTTAAACTTCAAGGAGGGCTTCTTTTCTCCCTAGTAGGTTTCTTACATACCTATAGAACTTTCCTGCTGAAGAGTGGAAAACCATTATGGAAAAAAAAAAACTTAGTTCACTCAACCGAGCTTCGAACCTCGATCTCCCTGTCATCAGCAGTCTAGTCTAATTTGGGGGAGTGACGCCTTAGGTCATGCGGCCACCGAATCGGGCACTAATGTTAATCTATGAAGAAATAACCATTATTTTTCTTGTTAATACTAAATAGATTATCAACCAAAAAGTGTCGATAAACGCTTATAATAATATTCCATAAGGATTACTATATAATTGACTTTTTTCGTAGCTAATTGAAAGAATAAAATGTTTAATAAAACTATTGCCGTCGTTTTTGTTTCGCGTTTGTGGGAACAAAAGATATTATAGTACTTGAAAAAGATTAATTAAAAAAATTATATTCAAACTTGTAGCTTCTTATAACTGAACCAAACTGAAAGAGAAACACCTGGTGGTATTGTCAGGTTAGGTTAGGTTAGGTTAGGTTTTACAAAAATGAAAAGAACTCGCTTTATGGTTATGATAGGTTAGGTCTAAAAACATCAAAAAAATCGTCTAATGGTTAGGTTAGGTCTAGACACTAGATAAATTAAAGGTATAGTTATTTTTCTCATAGTGCATACGTCATAACTTTGGTTGGGTCCGAAAGACTTTTCATTTACTTAATAAAGACTGTGCCAAACGCCCTACATAGATTGGTAAAAAACGGATCGCTTTTCGAGGGAAGGGCGGTGTGCCGAAGGTCCTACGGCCCCCCGTCAGTAAATATTTCCACCGTTCGTCACTGAATGAAGGATCGATCGAACGGCCGATGACGTCATGCTCGTAGTTCTGACGTCACGGAACAAAACCTCAAGGTGTAGCTGATTTTCGCACTTTATTTAATAAGATTGATCCCCCCCCCCCCCTTTTTAAAAAAAAAAAAATATTAAAAGTGCATGCGTCAGAAAAATTCTTTACTAATACAGATCTAGCAAAAGGCCGGGGTTTCTGTTTGTCTGTTTTAAATTTAATTAGTTTGTAGGTCATGTACTGTTATTATTATTATTATTATTTTATTATTATTATTATTAAATTTTTATTTTATTATTAGCACCCAGTCTTACAAACCGTTCAGGTTATAACCACTTACAATAATGTGTAATGGTAGGGTGATTGGGAGATGAAATTTGGAGGACCTACAGTTTAACGTGGGATCCGAACCACGGTGGAGGCCTGGCATTTCCCACATTCACAAGTACTGATATAATCAGTCAATTAAAAAAAAGGTTACAGTTAAAATACTTCAAATGGAAAATTAACCCCAAACACAAAAAGGACCGTTTAAACGTGTGAATTATAACTTTGTTACGTTCACACACACCCGCAAAGCCCCTTTCGAGGGTGGGATGTGGGGGACGCGAGTTAAGGGCAGAGTCTTTTTCGCCCTTTATACAACTTTTTTTTTGGGTCAAAATAATTCAAATATTTCCCCAAGTTAAGCAAAGTTTAATTTTCTTTTACATTTCTTTCATTACCCGCCTCGGTGCGTAGTTAGATAACGCGTTAGTTTTGGGGTTGAGCTAGACTGCCGGGGACGGGAAGGGTTCGAGGGGGGTTCGAGCAGGGGCGTTGTTTTCCCCTAAATGGTTTTCCGCATTCCCCACAAGTAAATGTGGGTTCATTTCTTCTACATTCAACCTTCCCGATGCCTAACCCATTAGTGTAATTAGTATTAAAGCGTATAGCCCGAACGATAGTAAGAACGCGGGTGAAAGTATTATTATTATTAATTATTATTATTATTATCTTTTATCCCATGGTGATATCAACATTGTTGAAAATCTGTCAAGAAGTGTCCTGTAATTTAATGACAACTTTTCTCTTCATTAAAAAGTTTCTCATCTAATACCGCTACGCTCATGACATATATTCAACAACTGTTGATATCACCACGTGAAAAGATTCACTCTATGTTTCTACTGGAACATTTTTTATTTAGTTAGACAAAAAAAAAGTGTATATAAGATTGCAAAAATCCTTAGAACTCAAGTTCCCTACACTTTATTAATATTTAGCACCACGTCTACTACTGTTTGGGTTATAAAGCTTTAAGTACTAATTACGCAATGGATTTAGGAATTGGGAAGGTTGAATTAGAGGAAGTGAACCCGCATTTACGTGGAGAGAGAGTGGAAAACCATTTAGGAAAAACCACCCCTAGTTCACCCAACCGAGATTCGAGCCTCGATCTCCCCATCCTCGGCAGTTGAGCTCAACACGACAAGCGCGTTAGAAAACTACGCCACCGAGGCGGGTCCTACACTTAAAGTGCATAAAAATTAATCTGCAACCCACTTTGAAATCACCA